>JADLZL010005791.1:0-278292 GCA_015844335.1 Chrysopogon serrulatus
TGTTTTGTTTACAGTATTTTTTTAAGTTGTATAGTATAGATACAGATGTTTAAAATCTACGTATACTTATCTCTATGAATACGCAATGAATATTATCTTTTGTTTAGGCCATTGTAAAGCTACAACAACGTCATCCTCCCAGCATCTCCAAGGGATTTGGCAAATTGAGTTGGCATTTGTTGTTGTTTGCAAACTCCCAAAACAAAATGCAAATAATTAAAATGGGCCATCTCCAAGGGATTTGGCATTTAGACTTGGCAATTAACATTTGTGGACCCAGGCGGTTGCTCCAGGGCGCGGTGAAACTTCACGCACGAAGCTTCGCGCGACAGGCCGCCGCCAATACGTCGCTCGTGCCCTAGGGAGGTCGCACAGTTGCAGCTCTTGGGAGGCCGAGCGGACGTACGTAGCAGCAGGAGACCGCCATCTACTCATTGGCTTCTTCCCTGTTCATCTTGGCCGAGGACCCTGGTGGCCGCCTTCTCGCCGATGAGGCTTGCGGTCAGGATCTCCAAGGTGTGTCCTTTTGCATTTGCTTCTTGCGAACGCTACCTACACTACCACAGCAGGAGAACTAGACATGGTGAACGGAATCAAAGCACGAGAGGGATGAAGACATATATACCGGGCTGGTTGCTGATTCATGTGGCCGGAGACCGACATGGGAGGAACGGAGGGCGCCCTTGGTGGCCCGAACGCCGGCGTGGGAGGGACGAACGCCGTGGTGGGACGGACGGACGGACGGCGGCCTCGAGTCCATGGAACGGCGGCCTCGAGCCCTTGGTGGCGCGATCGAAATAGGAACGGCGGCGGCAGCGGATGAACGACGGACGAAGACCTATCTGGCGCGAACTCCAGGACCGCGGGAAGGAGTCGCCGTACGGCGCGTGGAAGTTTTTCTCCGCGAGATGTCCGGCAGATGGGATTTGCAAAGGCAATCAAGGCTTGGCAATTTTGCCAACTCCCCACCCTCAATTGCAAACTTTCCCAAAATGCAAAACTGAATTGCAAAACCATTGGATACTACTTTTTACAATTTTTTGCATATTAGCAAATGCCAAGTCTAATGCCAATTCCCTTGGAGATGCTCTAAACTGGAATTCTGTTTTATTTAAGTTTGAAGAATTGCTCATAAACCTGAAACATATTTCATAATGTTACCTATTTGTTTATGCTTGCTTCTATGAACATATTTTTGTTTATATAAACTGGAATTTTCTTTTTGCTGCAGTAATTATCCCCTTTTTTGTACATTTTTTCCTTTTGAAACAGGAATTCCCCCCTGGCCCCCTCATCCTTGTTACTCTGTTTCTCTAAACTGGAACATCTTCCCTTCACTCTTATAGTGTTAAGGAACATTTTTTTCCCTTCCTCCATGAAAGTTCTTTTCACATACTAACTTGTTTTTCCTCTCAGACGAAAAAAAACTTTTTGAGCTGGAGCGATTTTTCTCTTGATCCAAGCTATTTTCCTCTTATGAGCCAACATGAGCTGAATTGGGGACTTAAAAAAAAACCATTGCTCCCTAAAAAAAATTCGGACCAGGAAAAAATAATTGTACGACGCTCCTCCTCTGGCAGTCATTAGAGCCCAAATTGGAATCTCTACCGGTACATGGGCCTTGCTCCATGGACCTGAGAAAGCCAGAAGAATTCAACAAGGCCCAAGGAGCAATGCCCTCTGCCCTCCTTCTCTTACACGTCTGTTCCAGTTCTCGAGCTGATCGCCAAATGCCCACCGGAACAAATTTTCGACATCATTTTTACACGATTTTCTTGCAGTAGGGTAGTACTACAATGAAGATTTTCGTCTCCCCAAAGATTCAAAATTTCCAAATTTGCGCATAATTTCCAAACTTGCCGCCTTACAATTACAAAAACCGGATACGTGAACAGCATGATTAGCATACATCGAGGATTTGCATGCATGCACCTACTACTGCTACATACATGGAGTGACGTCGCCGGCGTCAACCATTGTAGTAGCCACGGTAGTGTCGAGCGGTGCCGAGCGTGGCCATGCAGCGCGTGAGGTCGTGCAGCAGCCCGCAGCAGCAGCTCCTCGCCGCGGACTCCGCGCGCCCGCCGCCGTCGCCGTCGCCGTCGCCGGCGCCGCGGCACTGGTCCGCCGCCGGCACCAGGCACCGCGGGTGCAGCTCCGCGCTGCACGTCACGCACCGGTACCGCCACGCGCCCAGGGCCCGCCCGCACGCGTCGCACGACCCCGCCGCCGACGGCTGCTTCCCCTGCTTGTCGCCGCCGCCGCCGCCGTCCTGCTCCGTCTTCGCTGGCACCGGCGTTGATGACGAAGGCGCGACGCGGACGAGCCACGCGGCCTCGTGGTCGCCACCGCCCGCGTGCGCGGGGCCGCGGGCCGACCCGGGCATCCGCGCGCACAGCGGGTGCACGGCGACCCCGCACGCCGCGCACGCGTAGCATGCGCCGCTCACGCCCTCGCCGCACACCTCGCACTCACCACCGCCTTGGCCGTCGCCTTCGCCATCGCCGCCGGCGGCCCCAGTGCTGCGGCGCCTCATTCTGTGCTGCGGGTGCACGGCGGACCTGAGCGTCCTCGGGAACCGGCGCGCGCACGCGTCGTGGATGGTGAAGCCGCAGCCCGGGTGCGCGCACCGGTACCGCAGGCCCGCGCCGGCGACCAGGCACCCGCCGCAGGTGAACTCGTGGCCCCCTCGCCGTCGGCGCCGTCGCCGGCGGCGGGGGGAGCAGCCGGCCGTGCGCCGGGTCGTGGGCGAAGTAGGCAACGGACTTCTTGGTCCCGCACATCATTCTCTCGCAGTCGCAGTGGGAGTTGCAGGTCGGCTACTGTCTGCAGAATCTCCATGCCTGTCAGCTTCTATATATAAGTAAAAAATCGCGGTAACAAATTTCCTGAATATTCCCTCCGTCCTTGTCACTTAAAATCCGTATCTATATCTATGAAAAAGGCATGATTTTTTAATAACAAAATCTATACTCCCTCTGTCTCTAAATATTTATCGCTTCGCTTCCCGAGAAGCAAATACCAGCAATTTTAATAAATAATAAATATAAGTGATTAATATCATAATTAGTATCATCGAAAAGATCTTTGGATCTAGTTTTTTAACAAAATTATTTGGAGATATAAATATTGTACGTATTTTCTATAAATCAAATTAAACTTGTGGCACGCATCCCACGGCGACGTATAAATAGGGACGGAGGGAGCAGAACAGAGGGAGTAACTTTACGGTGAACTTGTCATGCGGACAACTGAACAAGACGACAAACATAAAAAAATCGTGGAAGTCAAATCGTCGAGAAATTTTGTGGAAAATTTTGCGAGTTGGTTACTCCTCATTGGTTCACTATATTTGTCGTGAAGCAGCAATGGATTTGACCGTTGACTCGGAGGAGCAGTAACGAATACTCCCTCCGTCCCAAAAAAGGATGACGTTTTGGGTATTCGCGCCACAAGTTTGACTCGATTTACAGAAAATATGTACAATATTTATGTCTTCAAATAAATTTGTTAAAAAACTAGATCTAAAGATCTTTCCGATAATACTAATTATGATACTAATCGATGACATTTGTTATTTATAAAAATTGCCGGCAGATGTTTCTCGAGTCGGCGAACGTCATTCTTTTTGGGGACGGAGGGAGTAGCAGACTGACAGTGATCCACTGATCTGGTATTCTCGTTAGTGTGACCGTTGAAGATTCTCTCTGTTATTCCGGTCACAAATTGTATTTAAAAGAAAATTTGTCGCAGTGAAAGCAGTAAAAAACATACTGGATTTGGAAGTTACTGACTGGAGCTTCCAATTATTGTTTTTTTTATCCTAGCTTGCAATTATTGTTGTCTGACCAGGAATGGACTTCGTTGAAATTGACCTCGTTATTACGTACCAGTCGTAGATTGTAAATCTGTAGTACTGATTTTATATTGATAGAAGATGAAGTTTTCCACTAGGGTAAATTTAATAAGCTTATAAAATGGACAAAAATAGCTGAAGAAATTGACCGATGAGGAACCAAGATGGAGATTCATCCGAACACCTAGCCTAAATATTGCAATGCAACTCCTCCTGCTGCTGCTGCTTATTGACCGCTTCCATATATTCGTCGGAACACAATGTAAAACTTTCTTTTATTGTCATTGGTAAACAATAAACATATTATCTTTATAGGTTAAATAATTAGGGAAAATGCAGAGCACCTACACTCATAACCCATGCACTCATCCTACACTCACAACCTATACGTACTGTACACACATGAGCTTCTTGAAAATCGAGGCGATAAATCTTTAAGATTGATGAAGTTCCAAGAGGAAGGACCGAATACGGCGACCGGAGGGGGGGTGAATGGGAGCCGATCAAAATTTCTTTCGAATGGCCCCTTTGCCCCAATCGACCCTCCAAAAACCCAAAACTCACACGTGAGTAGTTCTCGAGTCAACAAGTGATTTGGATGTTCTCCGGTAGTCCAGGGAACACAAATAAACACTCAAGGCAACGAAAAGCCCAAATAAAAACAAAGAACTCCTCAAGACCGTAAACCGCAATGCAGACCCCCGAGGTTCGGCCGTTCGATCGAGGTTCAAGCAGAAATTGCACTCGCAGGCAAAAAAACGCGCTGCACCGGGCCGAGGCTCAAGACCTCTAGTGCCGAGGTTCAAGACTTCTCGAACTTCGACGTAAAAACGCCACTGCACCGGCCGAGGCTCGGGGCTTCAAGTCTTGAGGTTCAAGACGGGCTCCAAAGACAAGAACACCAAGAACGAAAATCGCCATGATCTTCAATCCGCCCGATCTCCTCCAAATCTCAACCAACCGCACCCAAATTTGAACCGTGTGTTCCCAAGGCAAGTGGAGAAGCTCCCTCTAAGAGATCATAGCTTGAGATTGGACGAATCAACGGAATCACAAAGGGGACGAAGAAAACGAGCAAAAAAACAAGGCGTCACCAAGAATCGCCGATCTCCTTGCACGGGACAAATTGGAGGAAACCCTTCGATGGAAGTGTTCTCCTACAAGCAAGGATCGAAAGCAACAAACGGTGCGCAAAATGATCAACCATAGCTCGAGAAATCAACTCGGGAACAAACGGGGGAGAAGAGGGAAAAACGAAGAACGCGAAGAACACCAATCAAAACGCGAATCAATACATCAATCTGACCCAACGAGGAAATAAGGAGGATTCGGGACCTCCTTTCCCATGAGTAAACTTGGTTCTTACACTAATCGCAAAGATCAGTGGACCTCTCTCTCACTTAGCACCTAGAAGAGGGAAACCCTAGAAAGGATGAAGAAAAATGCAAATGGGAGAGGTGAGGGAGATGGGGCTCCCTACACCTTACTTATCGACCGGGCTTATTTTATTTTCCGTTTTTTGCCCCCGATACAACTCGAGCAAACCGCCTAGCCCTAGGGACATTGCGGTCCAACTCGAACCGACTCGATGCAATCTTTGATCCGACGGCCACCGCGCCTTTCTCACCGGTAGCTTCGCCGACGCGATCTCCCCCAATGCCGCCACGTGCCGTCCGTCGGCCTCGGGACCTCCGCCGGGGTTTTGTGGCTCAACCCGAAAAACCCGCCGGGTGGTTTTGAGGCCCAAACCACCGAAACTCCCGCCTCCGTTGGTTTTGAGGCCCAAACCAACAAACCGCCCATGTCCTTGCGCTTGTCGAAGCCAAATGCCAAACAACACGATCCCGCCCCGGCGATTCGGGTCCCTCGGTCCAAGTCTCGATCAAGTCCGCCCTTTCACCGCTTCCCGGTCCATTGGGCGCGGCCCGCCATCACTTGACCTTCACCTCGCCGTCGGCCGGCCACCGCCTCCATGCTCGACACCCGCACAACACAAACCAAGGCACATGTGGAACTCGTGGCTTTCACCACCATCAGTAGCACCCCATCCGAGATGCTAGTAGTTGAATCAATCACTCATCATCACAACTGAACCACAAGTATAAACCTTGTGTTCGCAATCTCCCCCTTGATGAGTGCATTGTTCAACACCAACACACCACGGCTGAGAAAAAGAAATAGAAGAAGAAGAAGAAAATAAGAAAGCTCACCAAACGACCAAAAGCCAAAGAGAAGTCAAATGTGGTCATTTGAAGCAAGCACAACTTGGTCCCCAAAGACATGGACAACGGCTCGACGCAACCAAGCAAAACATGGCTAGCCCTCAAGAAGAGGCAGAAAACGGGCTCAACACCACTAGCCAAGCAAGAAGCACTCAAAAATGCTAAATCCTCTAGAAAGAGGCAAAGCTCAATACATCTAGCAAGAAGCAATGCAAAACAACTCCCCCTGAGCAAATGCATATATGAGTGCACACAATCTTCTCCCCTTCAACCCTTGAGAACTAGTCTCTCCCTCTGAGAAGACAACCTTCAAGACATGTCAAGTGACTCCCCCTTGACATAAGCATGTGATGTGTCAGGCATATGTGTGTGTGTGTCAAATTTCTCCCCCTTGTTGAATAATGCACACAGCAAGCCTAAAATGCAATGACATGCACAAATGCAGAAGCTTCGTGTATATAGCAATCAGAGTGAAAAGATGCTCTAGCCTGGTAAGACAAATGAGTATAGCAACAATATACAAGTGCTAGCAAATGCTCAAACCGATCAACTAATATGAAATATAAAGTGTAAGCAGTTTTGAGCAGTTTTCAGTATATGTCAAAGAGGGTTCACCACCAAAGATAGCACATAGCAAGCATAAGCCGGAAATCAACCTAGTGCTAACAAGGATATACAAGGTGAACTACCCCAAACAGCGGTCACACATCATGTCAAAGACGAACCTAAGACTTGTGTTTTTCATTAAATTTTATCAGAGTTTGCAGCTTAGCACAAGAATTAGTCAAAAACATGTGTGTGCGAGAGGTTATCTGTATGGTCAAGCCTAACTTTTCAACCAAGCGGAGCCTATGTCAAAAGACAATCGGGAGCTCAAAGCAATGGCTTCGGTCATCCACTACAAGGCTCAAGTTCATCCAAATGTGCAATTGGAAGCAGTCTCGATAGCTTGATGTGGGACAATATGACCCATCTCGATCTTTTCATCTCACTTAGCTTAGTTATCAAATTTTAGCACAAGTAAAGTGTCTAAGCAAGTGAATGACTCAAAGCATGAGACATAGCAAGCTAGCATATACAAGACAAAGCATAAAGGGATCTCAACATCCTACACATGCTAGGTACCATCTCAAGCGGTGAACATTTTTCAGATTTCAAGTAAGCTTAATCAAGTTCACATTAGAAAATCATGCTCAACTCATAACATATACCGGATGATCAATAAGAGCCTAAGTCGACAAGCACCATAAAGTACTCACAAGGCATACTAACAAGAGCATAGTTTCATTCTAAATGTTATATACATGAAGCTCAAAATGCAAGTATATCACAAAAATGCAATGCAAATGCACTATCATACAAAGACAAATCAAAACCTAGACTACACAAGAAACTAAAACTAGTGTACAACAAACAAAGTGCTTCCCTCCTCTAAAAAGGGAAACACACACCCAGTTCTCCAGCAAGCGAGCAAAAAGTCGCTTGATCGAGGGGCTTAGTGAGAAGATCCGCAAGCTGATCTGGGTGGCTACGTGATGCAACTCAATGTCGCCATTCTCTTGATGATCACGGAGAAAGTGAAAGAACATCTATGTGCTTGGTCTTAGAGTGAAATCTTGGGTTCTTAGCAACACCGATGGCACTAGTACTATCACACGTATAAGGGCACTCTAGGGAACTCAAGACCAAAATCACGTAGGGTGGCTATCATCCAAAGCATTTGGGAACAACAAACGGCGGCGGCGACATACTCGGCTTACGTAGTGGATTGTGCAACGCTAGGCGCTTACGGGATGACCAAGACACAAAGGACGAACCCAAAAACTGTCATGTCCCCGACGTGGACTTCCTATCTAAGCGGCAGCCAGCAAAATCAGCATCCGAATAACCGCAAAGAGAGAGCGAGGAAGAAGTAGAGTACCAAAGTCCAAACTCAGGAGTGAAGCGGAGGTACCTCATGATGCGTTTCACCGCCTGACGGTGAGAGGTGCGCCGGGCGGCGACGCTGAAAAGCGTGTAGGCAGGCACACAAAGAACCGGATGTCGGGTCTTGTCGCCGTCAGTACAAGCAACGACCCGATCATACCGAACTCCTTCTCGATCATTTGCTTCTCCATCCTCGTCGGCGTCGAGGGGTCGTCGTGAGTCGACATGGGCGTCGAAAGAGGCTTGGCCTCGCCCATGTCAAACTTCTTCGGGACGTCCTTTGTGTACTTGCCTTGATGCACGAACGTCCCATCCCATGTTTGCTTGATTTGTAGGCCGAGGAAGAAAGTCAACTCGCCCATCAAGCTCATCTCAAACTCCCTGCTCATAAACTCTACAAACTTGGCATTCAAAGCATGAGAAGAACCACCGAAGATGATATCATCCACGTAAATCTGAACCAAAAGGATGTCATTGCCTTGCTTGAGGAGAAACAAAGTCTTATCTACCGATCCCATCCTAAACCCCTTCTTAAGCAAAAAGGTTTTCAGCCTCTCATACCACGCTCTAGGGGCTTGCTTAAGACCATACAAAGCTTTGTGCAACTTAAAGACATGGTTAGGATACTTGGGATTTTCAAAGCCTGGGGGCTGCCTAACATACACTTCCTCCTCTATGTACCCATTCAGAAAAGCGCTCTTAACATCCATCCAAAACAAATTAAAGCCCTTAGCAAAGAAATGAACGCTAATGAGAATGCGGATAGCCTCTAAGCGAGCTACGGGGAGCAAAGGTTTCCTCAAAGTCTATCCCTCTTTTCGGCAATACCCCCGAGCAACAAGCCTAGCCTTATTCCTAACAACCACCCCATCTTCACTCTGTTTGTTCTTAAACACCCACTTTGTACCTATAGGATGACACTCTGGAGGTGGAGGAACTAAGACCTAGACTTGGTTTCTCTCAAAGTTTTCTAACTCCTCATGCATGGCATTAACACAATCAGGATCAGATAAAGCATGTCCAACATCTAGGGGCTCAAAAGAAGCTACAAATGCAGAATGAGCAAAGTGAGAGATGTGATACGACTCGACCGCGTGACTCGCTGGTCAATGTCACCGATCATCGCCCGAAGCGGGGTGACGACGCTGAATGTGTCGTGGAGCCTCTCTGGAAGAAGTCGCCTCCCCCTCAACAGCGGTGGTGCCTCCTCAGGCCAGCCGGGCGGGGCAGAGGAAGCCGCTCGAACGGTCCCCAAGAAGTGGAGGTAGAGGGGTGCGGACCGTGAGCTGAAGTAGTCGCCGCAGCTCGATAGGGGCAGCCGGTGGAGTCGGCTCGGGATCACCCCAATCGGCATCGCCCCTGCTCCTCCTCCACAAAAATACTTTCACCAAGCTCTTCATCACCCGCACGCTCAAAGGCAGGGGGTTGTACAAGGCATAGTTTCATCGAATGTGACCTCAAAGGTCTCCACAACACGGTTAGTTTCAAGATTAAGTACTCGATAAGCTCTAGAATGCAAAGCATAACCAAGAAAGATACCGTCGGAAGACCTGGACTCAAACTTATCCAAATTACCTTGTTTCAAGATGAGCACTTACACCCAAATACCCTGAAATGACTCACCTTGGGTAACCTCCCAAATCGCAACTCATAAGAAGTTTTCTTCGTAAAAGCACGGAGAAAGATGCGATTGGAAACATGACAAGCAGTGTTGATTGCTTCGGCCCAAAACCTCCTAGGAGTCCTATGCTCATCGAGCATCGTCCTGGCCATTTCAACAAGGGTCCGATTCTTGCGCTCAACAATGCCATTCTGTTGCGGAACATAAGGTGAGGAAAACTGGTGCTCAAGACCCAAAGATTTGCAAAAGGTTTCAAAATGAGTATTCTTGAACTCGTGCCATTGTCACTACGAATAGCTCTCATGGCATTCTTAGGGAACTCATTTCTCAACCGAAGAATCAAATCTCGAGCATGTGAAAAAGCCTCATCCTTACTCTACATGAAAAATACCCAAGAGTATCTCGAAAAGTCATCCACAATCACTAGCACATACCACTTCCCACCTTCCGACCGAACCCGAATTTGGACCAACTGCGTGTCCATGTGAAGTAGCTCGCCGGGTTCCTTGGTCATGATTTGATTCACAGGTGAGTGAGAAGCGGCTACCATCTTTCCATGACGACAAGGGTGGCAAACAAGATCCTTCTCAAATTTTAACTTGGGCAATCCTTGGATTAAGCCAAGTGAGCTCAACCTAGAAAGAAGGTCAAAGCTCAAATGACCAAGTCTCCTATGCCACTTCCAAAGCTCAGAAGAGGATCCGGCCACCAAACAGCGGGAAGAGCCAAAAGAGTGAGAAAAATCAGCTCAAAAGACACGGCCAAATGGGACGATCCGACAAACAAGATCTCCCTGAGAATCGAGGACTCGAGAAAAACCATGTTTAACGCCAAGACTTCAAAGCCATCCTCAAGGAGTTGCGAAACAGAGAGCAAATTAAAATGCAAGTTTGAGACCAAAGCAACATCCTTGAGAACAAAGCTCGTTAACCCGAATGGTTCCACGAGAGACCACTTTACCTCTACTATTATCCCCGAATGTGATGCACTCTTTGTGTTGCATGGGGTCGAGGTTTGGAGAACCATTTAGAACTTCCGGTCATGTGGCGCGAACATCCGGAATCAATGAGCCATGTGTTCTCCAAGCCTCCATCCTTAGATGTGTCGTCGTCGTCGCCGGGAGCATCGCCGTTGCCGCCCTCCACCTCGTCACCAAGTGCCATGGTGCAGAAGCCTCCGTGGGTGGAGTCGGCGAGGAAGCAGAGTCCGCTCGCTTGTCCTCGACCTTCCTCTCGGACTCGTCGTCGCTCGAAGAGGAGGAAGCATGCTCTTTGTCGGAGTCGAGGTCGCTGAGGGAGGCGAGGAAGGCGCGCTCTCTTGCCTTGAACTTCTTCACGAACTTGCGCTTCATCGCTTCCTTGTCAAAGCCTCCCTTGGACTTGTACTTGCCGGAGGTGTACTCGCGCTTCTCCTTGTGCTTGTCGAGGTGGACTTGCCGAAGGAGTGCTTGTTTCGCTTTGGGACAGTTGGCAACGAAGTGGTCGGGGTCGCCGCATCCATAGCATCCATCCTTCGGTCCACCTCGCAGACGATTCAAGCGGTTGTTGTGGAACCGCGAGAACCGGCCGATGACGAGGGCCAGCTCATCGTCTTCGAAAGCACGCCCAACCGCTCCTCCGTCACCGCGTGATCAACGAAGACAAGGCAAACATCGCAGAGGAGGGGTTAGCTGAAGAACTAGTGACACCGTTACCGACACCGCCATAGTCGGAGCAGAGGGGTTGTGAAGTTTGGCCTGGATCTGGTGGTCCATCTCAATGGACTTCGCTTGTCAAGAACTCGTCCCACGTGAGGGTCTCGTAGTTCTCGCGACTCGAGAAGAGCTTGCACCTTCGCATCCCAAACCCTCCGATCAAGAGCATGTAACAACTTCAAAGCTCTCTCATGATCGTCATAGGGCAAGTTTGGCTTGTTCGCACGCATCTTGTTGACAATGGTCCGAAAGCGTGAGAACATAGAATCGATGGTCTCGCCATCAAGCTGCCGGAAACTCTCATACTCCTACTTGTATGTGTCAAAGAGTCTGGTCTTAATTTAGGGAGTCCCCTCGTGATAGCTCAGTAGCTTCACCTGCATCTCTAGCAGTAGTCAAGTGTCCGACACGCTCAAACTCGACTTCGAGAAAGACTCGAGAAGAGAGCATTACGTGCCTCGCTATTGGCATCGTGTTGTTCCATTTGCTCCCGACCAACACGAAAGGGGAGAACAACGTAAACCTTATTCTCACAAATTTCCCATACCCCGCACCGAGACTGCGGAGATATGCGGACATCCGAATCTTACAAGACGGGTAATTGGTTCCATCGAAAAACGGTGGCTTCCCCGAACCACGAGCCATGTCGCCTTCGCGGATCAAGAACCGGTTAAGGTGGAATGATCCTTAACCCGCTCTCGATACCAATTGAAGGACCGAATACGGCGACGGAGGGGGGTGAATGGGAGCCGATCAAAATTTCTTTCGAATGGCCACTGTCCCAATCGACCCTCCAAAAACCCAAAACTCACACGTGAGTAGTTCTCGAGTCAACAAGTGATCGGATGTTCTCCGGTAGTCCCCGGGAACACAAACAAAACACTCAAGGCAACGAAAAGCCCAAATAAAACAAAGAACTCCTCAAGACCAGGAAACCGCAAGACCCACGAGGTTCACGCGGTTCGATCGAGGTTCAGCGTAAAACAGACTCGGGACAAAAAAACGCTACTGACCGCTAAGGCTCAAGACTCTAGTGCCGAGGTTCAAGACTTCTCAGACTTCGACGTAAAAACGCTTCTGCACCACCGAGGCTCGGCGCTTCAAGTGCCGAGGTTCAAAGACGGGCTCCAAGCACAAGAACACCAAGAACGAAAATCGCCATGATCTTCAATCCGCCCGATCTCCTCCAAATCTCAACCAACTGCACCCAAATTTGAACCATGTGTTCCCAAGGCAAAGTGGAGAAGCTCCCTCTAAGAGATCATAGCTTGAGATTGGGACGAATCAAACGGAATCACAAAGGGGACGAAGAAAACGAGCAAAAACAAGGCGTCACCAAGAATCGCTTCGATCTCCTTGCACGGGACAAATTGGAGGAAACCCTTCGGTGGAAGTGTTCTCCTACAAGCAAGGATCGAGCAGCAACAAACGGTGCGCAAAATGATCAACCATAGCTCGAGAAATCAACTCGGGAACAAACGGGGAGAAGAGGAAAAACGAAGAACGCGAAGAACACCAATCAAAACGCGAATCAACACATCAATCGACCCAACGAGGAAACAAGGAGGATTCGGGACCTCCTTTCCCATGAGTAAACTTGGTTCTTACACTAATCGCAAAGATCAGTGGACCTCTCTCTCACTTAGCACCTAGAAGAGGGAAACCCTAGAAAGGATGAAGAAAAATGCAAATGGGAGAGGTGAGGGAGATGGGGCTCCCCTACACCTTACTTATCGGCCAGGGCTTATTTCATTTTCCGGTTTTGCCCCCGATACAACTCTCGAGCAAACCGCCTAGCCCTAGGGACATTGCGGTCTAACTCGAACCGACTCGATGCAATCTTTGATCCGACGGCCACCGCGCCTTCTCACCGGTAGCTTCGCCTCGACGCGATCTCCCCGATGCCGCCACGTGCCGTCCCGTCCGCCTCGGGACCTCCGCCCGGGGTTTTGTGGCTCAACCCAAACCCGCCGGGTGGTTTTGAGGCCCAAACCACCGAAACCCGCCTCCGTTGGTTTTGAGGCCCAAACCAACAAACCGGCCCATGTCCTTGCGCTTGTCGGCCAAATGCCGACAACACGATCCCGCCCGGCGATTCCGGGTCCCTCAGTCCAAGTCTCGATCGTCCGCCCTTTCACCGCTTCCGGTCCATTCGGCGCGGCCCGCCATCACTTGACCTTCACCTCGCCCGTCGGCCACCGCCTCCATGCTCGACACGCACAACACAAACCAAGGCACATGTGGAACTCGTGGCTTTCACCACCACCATCGAGTAGCACCCCATCCGAGATGCTAGTAGTTGAATCAATCACTCATCATCACAACTGAACCACAAGTATAAACCTTGTGTTCGCATTCCCTAAACTTCTCGCTATCGGTTGGAACGTCACCTACCACTTCATTGAATCCGGTTGTTTCTACGGATAGTCAAATTCTGGACATAAGGATAAGGTGCTACTTAGGCTGAGGCCACGTGCTATGTTATAGACTGGTACTAGCGTTACGTTTTTCTTTTCCATTTTCTAGGAAACTAGCGTTACGTAGTAGACTGCCGGCATCGGTTTCGTTATAGGCTAGGCCTGTACATGGTCCGGTTTAATCGGTCCTTGGGCAAAATCCAGCCCAACCCGTAGGAGACGTTGTCCAGCGGTTCGCAACCGGCGGGTTCCGTGGTTCCCATGGGTACAGAGGTCGCAGCGACGGTGGCGGTGGCGAGCACGCCGGGACGTTCCCCGAAGACAGCAGCGGTAGGGGCCAGCCACCGACCGACGTGCCTTGGCCACCACCACCAGCACCAAGGAGGAGGAAGGCACCGGAGGGGACTCGACGGCGTCCATCCGTTCTCGGAAAACGGCAGCGGCAGTGGCCGCGGCCGCCGTGGTACTACACCGCCTTCCACCGGGCAGGCAGCAGGACTACGGGATGAGCGACACGAACCTCTACCAGAACGACCGCTACTACTATGATGTGGACGCTACGGCTACGGCCACGAATCGAATCCCATGCGGATGCGTCGCGACGAGGAGTTCGGCTCCGGGTACGGCCGACCCCACGGTGCCGGAGCCAGCTGCGGCGCTAGCTATGGCGATGCGGTGGGTTACCACCAGCAGCAGTACGGCAACGGCGAGGAGTTCGGGAATGGAGCCATGGATTCCACCATGGATTAGAACACGAACGGCTTCCAGGAGGAAGCAGGCCAGAACAGATGATACTCTTGCATTATATCCCACCATGTGCTCTAATCAGACCGCTGCAGCACTCGTAAGTTGCTCGAGGTTGACGACGACGGGTACTGCGGTTTGGCCCGTAGCCAAACCAGCCCATGCGGGTCCCCAAACATGGTTTATCATGGGCTGGTTTTTGGGCTGGGCAAGTTTTTAACCGAACCATGTACAGGGCCATTATAGGCCTTTTAGGCCGGTCATGATCATTTGAGCTTCTTTATAGGCCTTGGGGGCCCAGTCTCGGTTTCTGAAAGCGAGCCCAACAAGCTACATTTTCAGCTCCTCTGGCCCACGACGTGAAGCAATGGAAAAATTTTGTCGGATAAGGGTGGGGTGTCTTGCAGCTCCAGACGGCCGCCACGTCGGCCAGCCGACGGCCACTCACTTCGCCTGGCTCCTGCGCTTCCACCCTTGCAGCAGACAAAAACGCGAGCACGCACGACGACGAGGATTCATTCAAGACCAGAGCAGAAGAACCGTGCAAGCTCGTCTCCGCTCGTCTCATGGCGCCCTTCTCCGTCCTCCGCTCGTCTCCGGTGGCCGCTGCGGCGGCGGCGCCCTCGTTCGGTCGCAAGCCCAGCCACGGTAGGTGCCAGCAGCTCTATCTGCATTCCAATCCATCTTGCTAGTTATATGTACGCAACAGCGTGAATGTGACTCTAGCTGCAGAATTCGGTTCAGTGTTCTGTGAATCCTAGTTGTAGTTGTAGTTTTTTCTTTTTCCTTCAGATCTGGTTAGTCACTTCTGAATGTTGTCTGTCGTCCTGTATTTACTTGTGAGTTCTGAGGACCATTCTGTCGAAATGCAGGAGCATCTTCAGTGCGCATCATCAGCTCCAGCAAGAGCCGCGCCTCCTGCAGAGCCGCCAGCAGGTCACTGACCATCAGGTGCGAGCAGAGCGCGAAGCAGGGCGGCGGCGGCGGACCCGACGTATGGCTGGGCCGCGCGGCCATGGTCGGCTTCGCCTCCGCCATCGCCGTCGAGGTGTCCACCGGCAAAGGCTTCCTTCAGGTACGCACGCACGCAGGAGCAACACTGACACCAGCAGCTAGTCGGCCATGTATGTACGGCAGAGCTTGAAGCCTAACATGAAAAGTGCCAAATGATCGCCTTTTGGTGCATGGGTGCAGAACTTCGGCGTGGCTACACCGGCGCCGACGCTGGCGCTCGTCGTGTCGGGGCTCGTCGTCGGCCTCGTCGTCTTCTTCCTGCTCCAGTCCGGAGGAGGCTCGCGAGACTGAGTGAGCTGTGAGCAGAGCACTGATGAACACGCATCGAACACCACAGGATTCAGTGCCTGCCATCGTGACATTTTTTTTCCCCTGTACCATGGAATGTAGTAACTGACGCTCAAATGAATGAAAAAGAAAAGGATGAATTTTTCGGCCAGCTCAATCCTAGCCACAGTATTGATCGAATTGAATTGTGCATTTGTGGATAACTGGAGTGGGCTAGTTATTATCTGAGGATGACCATACACTGCACTGCAGGGTCTTGCATTGGTTGGTACAGTACTCTCAAATAACAGTACACCGTTGATCTGAATGCCTATTACTATGTATTATCTTGTAATAATTTCTAAAATTGATGAAAAAGAAGAAGTTCCACCACTCATTTTGCAATGTATTTAAGGCCTTGTTCAGTTCATAAATGTTAGAAAAAGTTGCAACTATAGCATTTTGTTTGTATTTGGCAAACATTGTCCAATCGTGGCCCAACTAGGCTCAAAAGATTCGTCTTGTGATTTACAACAAAACTGTGTAATTAGTTATTTTTTTACTAACATTTAATACTCCATATATACAGGTAGAAATTGATGTGACGGAGAGAGTGGAAAAACTTGCAACTTTCATTGAAAGTTGCAAGGAACTAAACAAGGGCTAAATGAAGATTCTCGCCAGAATTCTATATTTGAGTTTATGGTCAACCAGTTTGGACCCAAAATGTTTTTCAAAAATATAAGGGCAATGCTAAGGTACATATTGTACCTCCTAGGAGGTAATATCTCAAATTAATTTGAGCCGTTGATATTTTAGATTTTGTAATTTTTTAATACATTAAAAATTTTAGAAAAACAAAAAAAATCATCGTATTTCCATAATGAAGGGAGAAGGAAATCTTGAATTGTGCATGTGCGCATGCGACGGGAGGGGAAATCCGGAAAGAATCCTCGCTAATCACGGGAAAATCCGAGAAGAATCTTGAATCCTCACTAATCCTCGCTAATCATGCGACAAGTACAAGCTATCACTTTGTCACGTACACATACACGCACACACATATCACGCACCGACGCACGTACTGGCAACACATACACGCACACGCACACACATCACGTATACGTACTGGCAACACATACACGCGCACACACACACATCACGTACACGTACCGGCAACACGTACACCGGCACCACGTACACGCACATTAGTATGAACAAGTACCGGCACCACGTACACGCACACTAGTATGAACAAGTACCGGCAACACGTACACGCGCGCACACACATGTACAAATGCAAAGTCATGTTGTCACGTACACACACATTAGTATACATGCAAAATCAAGTACAGAAAAGATTAACATGTCAATCAAGAGATCATGCATGCATCAACCAAATCTTGTTTATATCTAAACTTTTCTTATTTATCCTATTTTCTAAAATAAAAATTAAATAAATATATATTTCATCTATTACCTCCTAGAAGGTAATAGGCAATCGTGACTGTCCGATCAAAAGAAATGGATGGCTCATAGTCAATCGTGTACAGAATCATCGAAATTCATGTTTTATGATGTATATGTAGTATTTTCTCGTTTATTTCAGACCCAATTTTCTTGGTTTTGGATTGCAACGATGATATATATGTGGGTTTTCATGGATTTTTCGTGATCTTAGAACATACTAACGTGCATGGATGGTATATAGTTTTTCATGGATTTTTCATGACCTTATACTAACGTCATAACGTGCATGGATGGGCTAAGATGCTTCTTTACAAAATGCATTTAGGTGTGACGTTCTTTTTAATAAGAATATGCAAGGCAGCCAAAATCGAAGGTTAAGGATGAGTTGATAGAATATGTACGTGGTTCAGTGTTCCAAATTGTATTCCATGTGACGAAGTTAGATATTTTCTTTATTTTTTTTGTTATATATGCACGGTTTTCTTTAACTATCACTGGGGGATTACTCCCCACCTGAATATAGGCACGTGTTTTAATCACATAATTCTTTTATCTATGCAACATGACCTTGCCCTGCAAGAAGAAAACGGCCGGGGTAATATTTGAGCGAAAATCGGATCTGCTGGCTACAAACTTTCACAAGATTACTTTGAGATGCTCTGATTGGAAGTGTTTGATTGCACAGCACTCTCTGTCGCTCTCTCAGCAGGTACTGTGATCTATCTTCAAAACCAGGATATCTGTAGCTATGCGTCATGTAAAAGACGAAAACCCTGATGTGTTGGCCGGCAACCACAACACCTGGCTTGTTGTCTGGTGCGCTGTACATGATGCAGGTGTACGAGCCAGGGTCTGCGAGCTTTTGTATTTGTACTACACGGATATCTGCAGCTCTATCCATCGCTTGCAGTACGAGTACGACCGTACTGCATCTGTCGAGTGATGACAGCAGCGTTAGGTGCAACCAACTGGTCATGGCCATGGATGTCCAGAGTACGACACTACCAGTAGTACTAGCGATCTTCATTGGCATCTTTATTCCTAGCATCATCAATGCATCATCATCTTCCCCAAAGAGGGGTTGGGAAAACTACTACTAGTATGGATGATTCAAGAAAGTCCTTCACTGAACTCCTCATTTGCACAAGGAACAAGGTGGACGTGTGTACCTTTCCATATGTGCAGTGATTCATCCTGAAAACATCCATTCTTCAGATGGAAAGGATAACATGGCAGGCGCACACGCCACCTGATTCATCTCGATTGTGTCCAAACAAGAGGAATGAATGCCTATCTTGTGGAAACTGGAAAAGCGGTGGAGCTTAGGAGCAGATCTGCAGTAGCACTGAAAGCGATTTGGCCAAACCTGTTTTGGCGTTTCCCTCCTTGTGTTTGCTTTGCTTCACGCAGCACGCCACGGAACGAAACGGCTCGCCTGATTCTGGTAGTAGCTGACACCACCGAGCACGGGCTTTCTGCAGGAGCACCGCACACTCGATCAGCTGGCTCTGTTCATCACCATCAATAAGTAACTTGCACAGACAGAGTTTTCAGTTACTCCGGCTTTTTAGCCGAGGCTGTTGTCATGTATGTAATAATGGTTCAGGTATGTAAAGATAAGAGAGCGATGGCGATCCAGCGCAACAAAGCTTTGCTTGTCCACTTCACCAACTGCCTATATAAATAGGGAGCTCTAGAGGTAGCAGACAGGCACAAGTGCCAGTAGGAGCTCTCTTCTGCCCTGCAATCTCTCAGGTTCTTCTTCTGATTCCTTCTGTTCAGGTTCAGCTGCTAGTAGCTACCATGTAGTACTCTCATACGAATAATTCATTCATCCCTTGCATCTCTCTGATTCACACAACTATTCCATCATATATTCTTCTTTTTAAGATCCAATATTAAGAGAGGGCGAGATGCGAGATCATCACAGAATACAGATACAGATGGTCCTCTGCTTTACCAGTGTGTCTTCAAAGTTCTCTTCCGTTAGTGCTGTTTTTCTGGACGATTTCAATACTTCTTAGATCGATTTCTCAAGAAGGCAAATCCGAGACATTTTTTTGTTAAAAAGAAAAACAAATCCGATGCAAACATGGTGAGAAACGCACTGTTCCTACCTTTTTTCGGTATAAAAATCCCAACTTTTTCAACTCTGACGAAATACCGAAGTCAAACGGTCCTGAGCAAGAAACCGTGTCGTGTCGTGGGTTCGTTCTTTCTGGCTGCAACCCGCGGCAGAGACAAATCAAGAACCCGTTCGTCCGTCCGCCCGCCCTGATCGCTTGCTCCTCGCGAGTAACCACCCACCCTGCCGTTTGATTCCGCAGGCGGCGACGGCGAGCGGGCGAGGGGAGGCGGAGATGGACGGGGAGCAGGCGGCGCGGTGGGCGGCGGCGCAGGAGGACGTCCCCGTCGGGGCGGACCTCGTCGCGGCGGCGCTGCGGCAGCTGCACTTCCTCGCGGCGGTGGACCGACGCCGGTGGCTCTACGACGACGGCCCGCTGCTCGACCGGGCCATACACAGGTACGGATGATTGTTTGCGGAAAAAAAATATACGTTTATTTGCTTTCTTGCCCCCTTGGCTTTTTGGCTCTTGGAGAAAACAAGGGACGTTTCTAATTAATGCTTGCTTGTTCATCTTTGTCGGCTCCGGACCATGAGCCATTTGGTGAATCTTTAGGAAACTCATGAGATTGAAAATGCTGGTACATGAATCTTGCTTGCAAGTAGTGTAAAGCAGCCATAGATGGAAAGAAGTGCTGGTACATGAATCTTGAGTGCAGGTTCCTCTTTATTTCTGTAATAAAGCAACCATCTTGATGAAAATTCAATCTGAGAAATCTCTAGATGGATATAGTATTGATCGAATAAAAAGGCCTGCAGGAGGGCAGGTGCCTGAACTTCAGCTTTGGGGGCAGAATTCAGCAGAGAGCTGGGGCCAACTGTAAATAGGCTTGCTCTGTTTTTAGGACTTACCAGGAGATATATTTATCTGAAAATGATGTGCATGTCCCATAAGAAGTCACTGTCATGTTGAACTACTGATCTATGATCAATTTTCCATCTTCTGCTGGGATAGTCTCCTGTACTCGTTACCAGTACCGAAAAATTGTGGTCTGATTCATGTCCTGAGATAGAATACCCATTGACTTTTTTGTTTGGTTTTGTTGCTATATGCTAGGTACAAAGCATGCTGGCTTCCTTTTCTTGATAAACACACTAAGGCTGCGGTTGTAGAGGGACCATTGGTTGTTCCTCTTGATTGTGAGTGGATATGGCACTGCCATCGGCTTAACCCGGTACACATCCTTACCACGATAATCCTCTGTAATTCATGGATGGTCCCCTGTGCTATGCCTATGAATTATGTCAACGCTGCATCAGACATCCAACTGCAATATTTTTTTACTGATACACATTACTGTTCTATTTGAAAATGTTTTATATGCAAGCGTCTTGTCTGCCTGTACTCTTGTTGATGATGCTATTCAGAGAACTGAGGGAACTAATTATCCAAGCGCACATCTTTCAGGTTCAGTACATAAGGGACTGCAAGAAAGTGTATGGAAGAATACTGGACAATAACAATGTTGAGTCGTCCACTCAATCAAAATCGCCACTTCAGTCAGAAAAAGTCTGGAAAGAGTTGTATCCTGAGGAGCCCTTTGAATTGTTGCTCACAAGAACCTCTGACATTGCCATGGATGTGAACCCTGGAGCTGCAGAGGACATTACCTATGATCTGGTCTCTGCTGTTAAGAGACAATCCTCTTTCTATTACCAGGTACTTGCACAATCTTTGCTCCAGTATATGTTCTACATTCCTATGTGAAAAAAAATTACCGGTTGACATACAATTAGTAAATTTTACTATTTGAAGTTATACTTTATATCATTAATACATTGAAAATCCAACCATTGTTTTTTTTTGAACAACACAGTACAGATGTTCACCTAGATTAATTGACCTAGTTAGTGCAGGTGACATCTGTTGATTTTTTTCCATTAGTGGCCCTTACATTAGATAAAATGATATGTATATAGAAAATAAGAAAGTTTCACTTGTTTCTGGCAGGTTGGAACACCAACAATGCATGATCCACGGTTTCTCCAAGAAGCTCTAGCTCGATACAAGGCGTTTCTGTACCTGATCAAGATGAATCAAGAAAAAGGATTGCAACGCTTCCGTGTACCGACCTACGACGTGGACCTCTTGTGGCATACTCACCAGCTGCATCCTGTTACCTACCGCAACGACATGGTGAAGCTTCTTGGAAAAGTTCTGGAGCATGATGACACCGATGCTGATCGATCTGAAGGAAAGAAACTTGATGTTGGATTCACTGAGACTACTGAACAGTTTGAGAGTACCTTTGGTGTAAGATACTGGAAGGCTGGATGTATGTACCGTGGCAACATGCCATCACCTGTGACATCCACTCCTCACATATTCAGTACTGAGATTGGTACGGGGTCTGACATCTGCAAAGCTCAGAGGGATCTTAATGCCCTTGATATAACAGCTATAGAGGTATGCTTCTCTCTTCTTTATGTAACAGTTATTACAAAAAGGTACATATTCTAGCTTGAATGATCTGATCTGATAGTGAGTTCAAAATGATGCATGCCATGACTATTATAAACAGTTGTATTTTGATACATTACTGATATGATAATTTTGTATACTATGAATCAAGCAATCCTTCTGCCAAGGTGTCTCTACTAAACTAAGACTTGAACATCTCCATCCTTTGCAGTTATATTTACAAATTGTGGACATCAAGAATTTGCCATCGGCTGTTCGAAAAGAAAATGTGTATGTACAGTTCACCAAGAATCAATCGGATACGTTTATCAGTGACGGTGGCAGGTTGGATATTTCAACAGTTACAGGGAAGAACGCCGGAGTTTGCTTACAGTGTGAGCCTACAGGAGAACTCATTCTCACAGTAATGGTTGATCAGGTGTCAAAGAAACCAGAAGCAATAGGGAAGGTTTCTTTCCCACTGCACGATTTGATAGGGCCTGATTCTAAGCTCTCCTTCGAGAAGTGGTTTGAACTGAAAACTCATGGTGGGCATGCCACTTCCCCTCCTGTTAGTCTTCGTGTTGCAGCTTCTGCTACTGTCCCAAGCAGCTTTCAGAAGGTGTTCAGCATGGTCAGGATGGAGCCTTTCTCTTTCAAGTCGTGTCTTTTGCCACATTCCATCAAGGATCAGAACATGAGCTGCTGGATTCGTTTTGTATATGATTGTGGTACTGAGTTTATCCGTCTTCAGATAAGGTAATTTTCTTCATTTATTATGAAATGAACTGATACTTTATCTGCAACTTAACAGATAGGTAGAACTGTAAATTTGATGCTCACTAGTAATACACATTGGAGTCTACACTACTGCCACTATGGCTTTGTTGAATATGCAAAGATGGAAATCGGTAGTTGCAGTTGAAACTGGCGTTCTTCTTATAAAAAAAAATCTATAACTATTCATTCAGATCAGCCTACAGTTCATTTGACTAGTGGAAGGACTTTAGTTACTGGTATATAGAACAGTATGTCTTTATTTCCCAGGTCAAGCAGGTTGAGAAAAAATTTATGTTCCTGTAAAAAAGAGTAGTTCGTCAATTACTACTAATCTGAACCATGCTAGCAAAAATGAGACTAATGACTCCACTGTATCTCAGAGAGCACAAGGCAAAGAATGGCATGGCTTCCATTCGAGAATTAGTTGGAGTATTGAAGTCAACAAAAATGCAATTTCAGCTTGCAGAATTCAAGGAAAATAAGTGGACCCTAAAAGACTTTGACTTGTCAATAAGTCATGGCACTGATGGCAGTCTACTCGATCTCAAAGGTGACAACCAAATGGTAAGCATGCATAAGTCAAGTTCCAGTGTAATAAACACCAGCTAGTATTGATGTGGTCACCTAAAATATTTTTGTACGTGTTTGAACAACCCAGATCAAGCTGTATCGGGGAAGGAAATTGGAATACGAACGCAAATGCTGCAGCGCTCATTCTGAGGATGTTTCAGCTGTTACTGCTGTAAAGTTCTGTGCTGAGCATCCATATGGCAAAGCTGTTGCCTTGCTAGACACTGAATCTCAGCTTATCATGGTACACTTCTTTCTATTTGTCATATCATTTGGAAACCTGAATTTTCCGTTTCCTTTCTTTTCTTACTCACTGACATAATCATGCCATTCTTATAGGTGAATGAGGATTGGTTCCTACTTCCATGGATCACGATATCAGTCCTGTTCATGGACGCCGATGACAAGGACAGCATGAAACTTATCGGTGGTGCTGTGGTTCAGAAGGATGCAGTGTTAGGATCCAACACTAGCATGGTGCTAGAGACACAGACCGTCGGAGCAGGGAGCGTGGCAACGGCTCCTGCACAATGTGGCACTTGCAGCACGGCATTCGGTGGCGACAAAGTCGCGGCGGCCTGCAAGGCTGAACATGCTAGCTCTGATGCTTGCCGCACAGTTGTTGCAAGTGGTGAGAATGGCCACACGGAGTCTACTGGCTCTGGTGGCAACTGTGGACCCATGGTGGCTGAAGACTCCAAGGCCGACAATGCCAAGTCCGGAGGCTGTGGTTCCGGGTGTGGTGGTGGCTGCAGTGGCGGGGGAGGCTGTGGGACCATGCTGAAGGCCAGCACCATGGCCAGCGAGGGCCAGTCCAGGTCCAAATGCTGTGATGGTGGCTCTGGCAACTCCAATGCTATGGGTGGTGAGGGCCAGCAGGCCGATTCAGCTGGATGTGGCTCCGGCTGTGGTGGTGGCGGCTGCGGCAGTGGCATGGTCATTGAAGGCTCCAAGACCAACAACGCCAAGTCTGGCAGCTGTGGCTCCGGGTGCGGAGGTGGTGGCTGTGGCAGCGGCATGGCCCTCGAAGGCTCCAAGGCCAATAACGCCAAGTCCGGCGGCTGTGGCTCGGGCTGTGGTGGTGGCTGTGGCTCCGGTTGTGGTGGTGGCGGTGGCTGCGGCACCCTGTTCAACGCCAGCACTGCTGCCGGCCAGGGCCTGCCCAACAAGTCGGCTGGCTGTGGCTCCGGGTGCGGAGGTGGCGGCTGTGGCAGTGGCATGGCCAACGAAGGCTTGAAGACCAACCATGCCAAGTCTGGTGGCTGCGGCTCTGGCTGCGGTGGCGGCTGTGGAGGAGGAGGCTGCGGCACCCTGTTCAGCTCCGGCACTGCGGCCGAGAAAGGCCAGTCCAGACCCGGCGGCTGTGGCGGCGGCTGCGGAAGTGGTTGTGGTGGAGGCTGCGGCAGTGGCGGCATGATCGCCGAAGGCTCCAACGGCAGGCACGCCAAATCTGGAGGCTGTGGCTCCGGCTGCGGTGGCGGGTGTGGCGGCGGGGGTGGCTGCGGCACCGTGTTCAATGCGAGCACCAAGGCCGGCGGCGGCAAGGGACAGAACTCTATGGCCGGCGGATGCGGCTCTGGGTGTGGCGGTGGTGGAGGCTGTGGCGGCGGCGGCTGCGGCACAGTGTTCAAGGCTTGATCCAAGCTACTCGGCGCTGGCTGTGCATTGAGCCACACTGGTTGCGGGTTGCCGACGGCGTCTTTGCTGTCGGCTCCGTGTCTGGTGGTCTGGTCGTGTACACAGCACTTGTGCAATCGTCGTCTACTTGGTAGTAGCACCACATGCTACGGCATAGTACTGTATTATTGGTGTGCCTTGGGGGTTGGGATACGTACATAAATAATCGAGTGAACGAATGAATGAATGAATAACCAATGGATGGATATACGTAAATAAATTAATTTTTCTTATTAATAATATTTATGACATTAAGTTAGGGGTATTGGATATACTATGAAATGTTTTTTCTTAATTAATTTACATCTTTGTTGTAGTAACTGTTAATATATTTGTCATCAGTAAATTTAATTATACCACTGTTTAACTTGGAACAAAGACTCTGTTAAAGACCGGTTGTTGCAAAGTAGCAAGGAAAAAAAAACAAGTACTGTAGTCAACGTGATTTGCTGAGGTGAGCGAGGCCGAGCCTATCATTTTTTTTAAAAAAAATTGGACCAATTACATTTTTTTTTATTTATTGGGCCATTTCCTTTTATTCGCCAATCGATGATGCCAGCAAGCGACGAAACAAGCTTGGGCCCTCTGGACTGGTTCAGGCCAGGCCACCAGGGAGGGCTGGTAAATCGGATTTGGGCCACAGGATACTGGGCCTAATGAAGTGTTGTGATAGAAACCATGGGGCCCTGCCGCGCACGATGAGCCGAGAACCTGTGCATCGCGGGCAACCCAGCTACCGGAAATCATCGCGTCCGCACGATGAGCAGAGAACCTGTGCATCGCGGGCAACCCAGCTACCGGAAATGATCGCCTGCGACCAGTCGGACGCGAGTCACCGGCCGACCCCCCACACGAGCGTCCACCGGGATGGCTTAGCGGCGGCGGCCCATAATAATAGCGGCCCACTCGGAGCACGCCACGCGGTGCATGCAGGACTGCGGAGCACCGCATCATCGCATTACAGGTTCGTATACATTTGCCTTTTTCTTTTCTATTCTTTTGTTTTTTATTCTTATTTTCATTTCTATTTAACTTTTAAATATTTTTATTCATTTTTATTTTACTATATCCTTTTTTTCTTTCTTTCTTTTTTTATTTTTATTTTCTTTTTATGTTCACTTTTAAGTTGGTATATTTATTCTTTTCTTTCCTTTCTTCTATTTCTTTTTTATCTTGTGTTTTTTATTTTCATTATATTTTTAATATATTTTTTACTCTAATTAGTTCTTTTATTTATTTATTTTACTTTTTATGGCTATAGAGTTAGTGCATGGTGTGTCTAAACAAGCGGAGTTTGGTGGTTCACACTTGCGTATGAGGTCTGTATGACTTCATTTTTAATACTTTTTCTTATATTCTTCTATTTTTTTATTTTATATGTATTTTTATTTTTTCTAGACCATGTTCTCGTATCTATGTGATATTCTCTTCTATTTTTTATTTTAGGAGTCTTCTTTTTTTTTATTCTATTATTTTTATTTTCTTCTACGTTTGTCAACCTTTTGGTAATATTTTTTCCTAATTAATTAATTAATTTTAATAATTCATGTTTCATAGCATATGTTATTTTTTTTATTTTCTATTTTTCTTCTTCTTTACTTCACTATGTTTACTTTTTTTTTTTTTTTTTTATTTTATGTTTTTGTTTTTTTATATAAATTCTATGATATACATATGATGTTCACATAATATATGTAATGTTCCATAATATATTTTAGAATGTTCATGTAATAAATAAAATATTCTATGATTAACTTTTTAATATTTTCATGGGTCCTATGAGATGTTATATAGTAGATTTTATATTGTTATAGTAGTATTTATATGGTGTTCTATGAGTTTTGCATTGTGTTCTTTTTTTTTTTTTCATTATATTTATTTTCTTTACATTTATTTATATTTAATTATTATTTTTTTTTTTTAGTTATATTTTTGGATATTTAGTTATATTTTTTCTTTATTTTTCTATAAAATTATATCCGTGAGGTGTTTAAATTATGAATATGTTCTTATAAAGACATCTAGTGTTTCACCATGTCTATATTGATGTTCCTCGCCTTTATTTCTATGTTCTCAATTTCTTAATTTTTGATCTCTCCAGTGCATGTGGCGCTTAATGTTCACAAAAAATATCTTGATGTTCCTAGTCTTTATTTCGATGTTTCCAACTTATTTTCCGATGTTCCCAATGTATGAGTGTATATTATATAGTTCATCATTATTATATTTATTTTCTTTCCACTTATTTATATTTAATTATTATTTTATTTGTTTATTTTATTTTTCTAATTTTCTTTATTTCTATGGTTGCAAGGGTTGTTTGTTTTTTTTTTTTTTTCCTTGTTTTCCTTATTTAGAACGCAGTCTTTGCTCTTTTTTAATTCTTATATTTTTGTGAGATACATGCATTGTTTGTGATATGTGATGTTCTAAATATGTTTCTAGATGTTCACCTTGTATAAGTGAGATGTCATGTGATATATCTTAGTTGTTTAAGTAATATTATTGTGATTTTTATTTTTTGTTTTTCTCTGTTACATTTTTATATATATGTGATGTTCTATGATATTTTATTATGTTCATATAGTATATTTCAGATGCTCATCAATTATCTTTATAATTATATTTCATTTATAGTTTCACTTATTTGTTTTTCCTTCTCTTTGCTTTAGATTATTTGTCTTTTATAATTTATTTTATCTTTTTAATTTTTTATTTTATTGTAATTATTATTTATTTTTGTGCTTTACTTTTTTATATTTCTTGAGATACATATGATGTTCTATTATGTACTTTTAGAAATTTAGTTAAATTATTTCTTTATTGTTTTCGATAAAATTATATCCGTGAGGTGTTTAAATTATGAATATGTTCTTATAAAGACATCTAATGTTTAACCATGTCTATATTGATGTTCTTTGCCTTTATTTCTATGTTTTCAATTTTTTAATTTTCGATCTTCTAGTGCATGTGGCGGTTAATGTTCACAAAAAAATGTCTCAATGTTCCCTAGTTTTTATTTCGATGTTCCCAACTTATTTTTTCGATGTTTCTAATATATGTTATGTTATATAGTTCATCATTATTATATTTATTTTCTTTACACTTATTTATATTTTTATTATTATTTTTTATTTTTTTTTTTCTGATTTTTTTTTTATTTCTATAGTTACAAGGGTTGTTTCTTTGTCTTTTTTTTTTTTCTTGCTTTTTCTTATCTAGAACGCAGTCTTCTTTACTCTTTTTAATTCTTATATTTCTGTGAGATACATACAATGTTTGTGACATGTGATGTTCTAAATATTTTTCCGGATGTTCACCTTGTATAAGTGAGATGTCATGTGATATATCTTAGTTGTTTAAGTAATATTCTTGTGATTTTTTTTTATTTTTTATTTTTCTCTTATATTTTTATATATATGTGATGTTTCTACGATATTTTATTATGTTCATATAGTATATTTTAGATGCTCATCAATTATCTTTGTAATTATATTTCATTTATAGTTCCACTTATTTGTTTTTTCCTTCTCTTTGCTTTAGATTATTTGTCTTTTATAATTTATTTTATCTTTTTTAATTTTTTATTTTATTGTAATTATTATTTGTTTTTTGTATTCTACTTTTTTATATTTCTTGAGATACATATGATGTTCTATTATGTACTTTTGGAAATTTAGTTATATTATTTTTTTATTGTTTTTGATAAAATCATATCCGTAAGGTGTTTAAATTATGAATATGTTCTTATAAAGACATCTAATATTTAACCATGTCTATATTGATGTTTCTTGCCTTTATTTCTATGTTTTTAATTTTTTAATTTTCGATCTTCTTTGCATGTGGCATTTAATGTTCACAAAAAAATGTCTCGATGCTCCATATCTTTATTTCGATGTTTCCAACTTATTTTTTTCGATGTTCTCAATATATAAGTGTATGTTATATAGTTCATCATTATTATATTTATTTTCTTTACACTTATTTATATTCAATTATTATTATTTTTTATTTTATTTTTCTAATTTTCTTTATTTCTATGGTTGCAAGGGTTGTTTCTTTTGTTTTTTTTCTTTTCCTTATTTTTCTTATCTAGAACTCAATCTTTGCTCTTTTTAATTTTTTATATTTCCGTGAGATACATACAATGTTTGTGACATATGATGTTACAAATAGTTTTTTAGATGTTCACCTTGTATAAGTGAGATGTCATGTGATATATCTTAGTTGTTTAAGTAATATTCTTGTGATTTTTATTTTTTTTTTTTTTTCTGTTACATTTTTTTTATATATATGTGATGTTCTATGATATTTTATTATGTTCATATAGTATATTTTAGATGCTCATCAATTATCTTTGTAATTATATTATTTTATTTATAGTTCCACTTATTTGTTTTTCCTTCTCTTTGCTTTAGATTATTTGTCTTTTATAATTTATTTTATCTTTTTTAATTTTTTCATTTTATTGTAATTATTATTTATCTTTTGTGCTTTACTTTTTTTTATATTTCTTGAGATACATATGATGTTCTATTATGTTTTTTTGTAAATTTAGTTATATTATTCCTTTATTGTTTTCGATAAAATTATATCCGTGAGGTGTTCATATTGTATTGATATTAATATAATGTGATATCTCCAGATTTTTTTTTCTACTTTGTTATCTTTCTTTAATTATATAAATTTTTTATTTTTATTGTTTTATTCTTTATTTATATTTTATGAGATAAATATAATATTATGTATTATGTATTATACATATGATATTAGATGTATATTTTGATGTTCTCAGAACATACATGTGATGTTTTATATATATATACATGTGATGTCCTATAATATTTTTTGTATGGTCATATAGTATATTACATATGTTCTTCAATTATCTTTGTAATTGTGTTTCACTTTTTAGCTCCACTTATTTGGTTTTTATTCTCTTTGCTTAAGATTATTTGTCTTTTATAATTTGTTTTATCTTTTAAATTTTTTTCTTATTTATTATTTTATTTTAATTATTATTTACGTTTTATATTTTACCTTTTTAATTTTTTGAGATATACCTTATGTTCTATTATGTACTTTTAGATATTTTTTATTTTTTGTTTTATTTTTTTATTTATATTTTATGAGATAAATATAATGTTTATGTACTATACATATGATGTTTTAGATGTATATTGTAATGTTCTTTAACATATATGTGATATTCACATTATATACATGTGATGTGCTATGATATTTTTGGTATGGTCATATATTATATTATATATGTTCTTCAATTATCTTTTATAATTATGTTTTATTTTTAGCTCCACTTATTTGTTTTTTGTTCTCTTTGCTTAAGATTATTTGTCTTTTATAATTTGTTTTATCTTTTAATTTTTTTCTTATTCATTATTTTATTTTAATTGTTATTTTCTTTTTTCTATTTTATCTTTTTATTTTTTTAATATATACCTTATGTTTTATTTTGTATTTTTGGATATTTAGTTATATTTTTTTTTTTTTTTTTTTATAAAATTACATCCGTGAGGTGTTTAAATTATGAATATGTTCTTATAAAGACATCTAATGTTTTACCATATCTATATTGATGTTCCTTTGCCATTTTATTTCTATGTTCTCAATTTCTTAATTTTTGATCTTCCAGTGCATGTGGCATTTAATGTTCATAAAAAATGTTTCGATGTTTCTAGTCTTTATTTTGATGTTCCCAACTTATTTTTCGATGTTTTCAATATATTAGTTTATGTTATATAGTTCATCATTATTATATTATTTTTTTTACACTTATTTATATTTAATTATTATTATTTTTTATTTTTATTTTTTCTATTTTTTTTATTTCTATTGTTGCAAGGGTTGTTTCTTTGTCTTTTTTTTTTTTTTTTCTTGTTTTTCTTATCTAGAACTCAATCTTTGCTCTTTTTTAATTCTTATATTTCCGAGATACATACAATGTTTGTGACATGTGATGTTCTAAATATTTTTCTAGATGTTTACCTTGTATAAGTGAGATGTCATGTGATATATCTTAGTTGTTTAAGTAATATTCTTATGATTTTTTTTTTTTTTTTTTTTCTGTTACATTTTTATATATATATGTGATGTTCTATAATATTTTATTATGTTCATATAGTATATTTTAGATGCTCATCAATTATCTTTGTAATTATATTTTATTTATTTATAGTTCCACTTATTTATTTTTCCTTCTCTTTCCTTTAGATTATTTGTCTTTTATAATTTATTTTATCTTTTAAATTTTTATTTTATTGTAATTATTATTTGTTTTTGTGCTTTACTTTTTTATATTTCTTGAGATACATATAATGTTCTATTATGTATTTTTGGAAATTTAGTTATATTATTTCTTTATTGTTTTTGACAAAATTATATCCGTGAGGTGTTCATATGGTATTGATATTAATATAATGTGATATTTTTCTAGCATATATATATATATATTAGGTTATTTTATTTCTAACTTTTTCTAGTTTTTTCTACTTTGTTATCTTTCTTTAATTATATAACTTTTTATTTTTATTATTTTATTCTTTATTGTATATTTTAAGAGATAAATATAATATTCATGTACTATACATATGATGTTCCGGATGTATATTGTGATGTTCTCAGAACATACATGTGATATTCGCATTATATACATGTGATGTCCTATAATATTTTTTATATGGTCATATAATATATTACATATGTTCTTCAATTATCTTTGTAATTATATTTTATTTTTAGCTCCACTTATTTATTTTTTTTGTTCTTTTTGCTTAAGATTATTTGTCTTTTATAATTTGTTTTATCTTTTAAATTTTTTTCTTATTCATTATTTTATTTGAATTATTATTTGTTTTTTATATTTGACCTTTTTATATTTTTTGAGATATACCTTATGTTCTATTATATACTTTTGGATATTTAGTTATATTTTTTTTTTATTTTTTCTATAAAATTATATCCGTGAGGTGTTTAAATTATAAATATGTTCTTTTAAAGACATCTAATATTTCACCATGTCTATATTGATGTTCCTTGCCTTTATTTCTATGTTCTCAATTTCTTAATTTTCGATCTCTCAAAGTGCATGTGGCGGTTAATATTCATAAAAAATGTCTCGATGTTCGATTGCACCATCATGTTTCTTATAATAAATCCTTTAAAACAAGACCCTACATTAGTATATTTAAATAAAATTTCATTAACGACCATTTATCTCATGATGATAGAATATTTTTTATTCAACAAATGCAATGTTCTAAATTTAGAAAAACAGTGTTGGCATTCATAAGAAAATGTTCTCGGTTTAGGAGCATCGTATTATAGATTCATATGATTTATATTATAATATCTATTAAAATTAATAATATAAAAATAAAAAACAAAAGTATGAATATATCTTTTTGACAAAGCTCTATTAAATTCATATCAACTTAATATACATTTTTGATAGATTTTTGTCTCATTGGAAGGTACATAATTATTTACTCGTGAATACTCCCTCCGTCTCAAAAAACATGTAAATCTCATTTCTCGAGAAGTCAAAGAATCTTTCACTTTGACTAAATTTATAGAAGATATTATCTATATTTAGATGTCTAATAAAGTTTATTTGAGGACGTTAAGATGCTAAAAAGTTAATATAAAATTTTCACACCATAATAAAAATTTTTTAAAATTTGTTTGGTGGATAATAATAATGAACTAGATAACATACACTCATATATTGGGAACATCAGAAAATAAGTTAAAAACATCGAAATAAAGACTGAGAACTAAATTTGAACAATAAGTTTAGTAGCTATGACTTTTTATCTCTAAAAAGACTTTTTATCTCTAAAAAGCTATGACGTCACTGCACGTAGAGTCTGCAATTGTTCGTACAATATTTACTTACTTGGCCTATAATGTTATATTCTATTAATTTTGCGTATAATGTTATTAACAGATCACGGGAATAGCAGCCCTGTGAGTTAGTGGACACAAACATATGTTCATCGTATAACATCACCACGTAGAGAAACAGTCCACCGGCTGGCAAAGAAGTGGTCCAATAAAAAAGCAGTTAAAATGACCCGTACACAAAACAGTCCGCACGCGCTAAAATAATCATCGGACGGAGATCGATTTCTGTCCGAACAGCCAGACCTCAAGGCCCCGAAGCGAATAGGAGAGCGGTGGGCGTGGGGTCGGCGGGTCTTTGGGCGCCGACCCGGTCGGCGGCGAAAGCACGCCCCCCCGCTCTGGTATCGCGCCACGCCTGGCCCCCGTGCGTCGTCGGTGCGCGGGCAACCCCTGTTTATTTGTCTTTTCACCGGGTAGCGTGTCTATGTGATGCTACGAGACGACCAAATTTTATACTAAAAAAACGCATAAATCGCACAATAAAATAATAATGTTGTGAAATTAAATACCAATGTCAAAATGACATTTAATCTAAAAAATAAAGTTCATGAAATTACGTAGTCATGGAGAGCTAACAGACTCACCACTCTATTGTATAGAACTTTCTATGATATGGCTAAGATAATATTTATATTAGCTGGCTCACAAACTCTGCTAAAATATGAGTTGACAAAACTTCAATTTTTTTCAAAGAAAGAAAAGAAAACCCATGCCTTGCTATATGAAAAATATATATTTTCACAAACTCGTAGCCAAGCTTTTCATTTCAATTGTTTCCCTTTCTCAACAATTACATTGCAACTCCACTAATTACAATACAACAAAACATATGATGAGAAATCTACATTGTATGACCTGTAAAATTCCTTTGTAAAATTCTTTTTGGAAATGATCAAACGTAAGACAAATGATGGCAAACTCCACCATAGCCCTGGTTCCTGCGGAGATGCGTGGTTCCTCACAGGATTCTTGCTACTTGTCGTTCCAAAAAAGAACAAAAAACAAGAGTAAAAATGAATTGCTGAGAAAAATAAGGCGAGGCGAAAATTATATTATAACATGAAAACGGTGGTTGTATCCTTCTTTTTAGTTGTGGGAGATTAGCCGGGTTTATTTATCGGCCAAGGAGTAGAACACGCCGGTCCGGTCCCGATCGACGCGCGGCGCGCGGTGAACGCAGTGATGGCGATGCGCCGCGCCGGCGCCGCTGCCTGAATTGAGAACCATCTGGTCTGAACGTGCGCATGTGACTACTATGTGAGTCCTGACCCAGGGCGGCACATCGGCAAGTGCCTGCCCATCCCGGGGCCCGGCCGGGCTCTCCCTCCGAGTCAGGCCTACCATGCCCTGTGAAATGAATGCAGTGCTCTCTCTGTTCTAAAAAGGAGGATATTTTGGGTGTTCGTCTTTATAACTTTTTTATTTATAGAAAATACATACAATATTTATATCTCCAAATAAATTTATTAAAAAAATTAGATCTAAAGATTCCGTTGATACTAATTGTGATACTAACCGATAACATTTATTATCTATAGAAAATTATCGACGGTCATTTCTCGGAAAGCGAGAAACTTTCTTTTTTTTTTTTTTTTTTTGGACGGAGGAAGTAGACTCCAGCGCCCTGTGAAATGAACCTGCTACCACCCTGCATGAATGATGCCGGTGCTGGTAGATACGGGCATGTTATGGCAGGCACACAGGTTGGCCACACATTGACTACAGACTACTCGCTCCGTCACAAAATAATTTACCCTCCGTCACAAAATAACTTACTTTCTTTTGACTTTTAAACACTGCATTTGACCATTCGTCTTATTTAAAAAATTTATATAAATATCATGTATCTTGTTATAACTTGTTTTATCATTAGAGATATTTTGATAATAATTTATTTATTTTATAATTTATATAAAATTTTTAAATAAGGCGAATAGTCAAACGTAGTTTTTAAAAGTCAAAGAAAGCAAGTTATTTTTGTGACGGAGGATAAGTTATTTTGTGACGGAGGAAGTACTTGTATTTCTTTACTAGTAGTAGTACTTTGCTGTCCAGTTTTTTTGGTTGTTGTAGTTTCTATATTTAGATTGTGCTGTAAAATTGTGATTGCTTATCGGCTCTATGTAGTACGTAGTACATCTGCAGGGTGCAGGGCCCTCGCTTCAGGAGGTACCGCTGCCGGCTGCCCGGGTGTCGATGTCCATCGTCCATGGCCCATGTTTTTTTTTTTTTTTTTTTTTCCGTAGCCGCGGCAGCACCGCCGATGAAACAGAACATGTGGGCCGGGCAGCATATTTTGAATGTTAACCAATCAAACCTGTACTACATGTGTGCGCACAGAACGGCTTGCGCCTGGCTGCTCTGCTCTGCTCTACTAGTAAGTACTCCCTCCGTCCGGGATTAAACCTCCTTTTTTTTGATTTTTACCATTCTCATTTGATTATTCGTCTTATTTAAAAAAATTTATACAAATGATAAAGTAAATAAATTATTACGAAAATATCTCTAACAATAAAACAAGTGATACCAAAATAAATAATAATTATTAAAACTTTTTAAATAAGACGAATGGTCAAACTAGAATGGTAAAAGTCAAAAAAGGAGGTTTAATTCTGGAGGGGGTACTAGTCTGGCCGCCTGCAGATCACACACATGACACAACCAAAGAGACAGGGTGCGGTGCACACAAAATCCATCCAACGAGACCAGACACGAGAGACCCCGGACCCTGGAAGTAACCAACGAAGTGCGGCGCCGATCCATCGATCGCGAGCGCGCACGGCACACGGTCCGCTCCGTTCGGCGGCTCAAGAGCAGAGCATCAGAACAGAGCAGGCCACCGCTACGTCCCGTGACGCACCAGCCAGACCCAACGCCGCCTCCTCGTTCCGGACCTCCCTGCGTGTCAGTCCGGTGCTCGACTAAGATCTCAACCAAAAATCGTCAATCTAGGTCAGTTTGGGTGGACAGAGTAAATCTTTTGCTCCATCCTATCAAATCTTTTAAATCTAATTAGTCTATGATTTAATAATATACTGCTACAATAATATTTGCTCACGATAGATTAAGGTGTATTTAAAAAATTCATCTCATAATTTTCTGACGAGTTATGTAATTTGTTTTTGTGTATTTGAAACCTCATTTTAACATCCTTCGACATTTCGATGTGATACAAGCAAAAAATTTTTCCACACCATCCGTGCGCCAATAATGCTATTGAGTATTTTTCTTTTTTGCAATTAGTTTTCAGGTGATTTGGTCATCACGGCTGTGGAGATGGTTGATGTCCCGAAACACATTCTCTTTTTTTTTTTTTGTCATATACATTCTCTTGCGGAATGCAGATTTGTAGTTTCCTTTTTCGCACAAAAACATGGCTAAGGCCTTGTTTAGGCCTTGTTTAGATGGAGGTTGGAAAGAGAGTGTAAAGTCCTGTAGCACTTTGTTTGTTTGTGGTAAATATTGTCCAATTGTGGCCCAACTAGGCTCAAAAGATTCGTCTCGTGATTTACAACCCAGCTATGTAATTAGTTATTTTTTTATTTATATTTAATGCTATTTACATGTGGGAAATAATTTGTGAGAGAGAGAGAGAGATTGGAAAGTCCTGTAGCACTTCGTTTGTTTGTGGTAAATATTGTCCAATCGTGGCCCAACTAGGCTCAAAAGATTAGATCTCGTGATTTACAACCTGGCTTTGTGTAATTAGTTATTTTTTTATTTATATTTAATACTATTTATATGCGGAAAACAATTGATGTGAGGGAGAGAGTGGAAAAAGTTGCATGTATCTAAACAAGGCCTTAGATTACCTCCCAACTTCCAAGTTTTTTCACTCTCTCTCCATCACATCAATTTATACCCGCATGTAAAGAGTATTAAATATAAGTAAAAAAAAATAACTAATTACACAGTTTAGTTGTACATCACGGTACTAATCTTTTGAGCCTAGTTGGTCCACGATTGGACAATATTTGCCACATACAAACGAAATGCTACATGACTTTTCAATCTCTCTCCATCACATCAATTTCTACCCTATATTTGGAGCATTAAATGTTAGTTAAAAAATAACTAATTGTATGGTTTGGTTGTAAATCACGAGACGAATCTTTTGAACCTAGTTGGACCACGATTAGACAATATTTACCAAATACAAACGAACTGCTACTGGGACTTTTCAATCTCTCTTCCCCCATCTAAACAAGGCCTAAATTCAACACGAAAATTGCAGTCATGTCTAGTGAAAGCCATCTGTTGGCTCATGTAGCCGGCAACATCAATTGGCGCTTTGATCCTTCCCAAACACACTATAGAATCGTCACAATCGCCGGTGTAGCACACGCCGCCCACCAATAATGACCACCATGCTATGACCACTTTGATTTCCGCTTGCGAACAAGCTTTCAATGGGAAAAGCTGATCACCTTTAGTAGCAAGTTCTTTTTTAATCGTACAGTACCTTTTCTTGTGGATCTATCTAGTCTATACTTGTCCTCTTTCGCACTATAAAACATTGATAAATTCATCAGGGAGAAAAAATGCACTGCTACCTCAAAGTAGTCAGTGGACGGACGACACCCATTGGCGCCTATAACATTGCTACTTTTTTTTTTTTTTTGTCTGCAGTTTTAATTTTATCTTATGTCCACTCATTTTTGGGTTTTAGATTTGGATTTTGGCTGGAACGACAAGTTTGCTCGCTTTGCCTTGACTCAGTATTGCAGTACATATATAGTCATAGGTCTTGCTTCAACTACTTATGCAGCTTGTAGTGATTTATTATACTTTCTCCATCTCAAATTATAAGATGTTTGATTTTTTCTACTTAAGTTTGACCACCTCGTCTTACTTAAAAAATTTATTAAAAAACAAAAAAAATAAATTTATTTTTAAATTTCTTTTATTAATAAAACAAGCCACGACAAAAAAATAATATTTTGTAGAATTTTTTTGAATAAGATAAAGTGGTCAAACTTAACATCTGAAAAATCAAACGTCTTATAAATTAGAATAAATGGAGTAGATTTTTTCAAGAAACATGACTTTATTTAACACTAAAATTATGATGAGTGGAGTACTCGAGACAGATAGATAGATATATAATAGATATATGGACAGACAGACAGAGATATCAGCTTAACCGCTGTATCCACTAACATCTGCAGGGCCGGCCATCGCTTCGCGACGCGCGGTTGCGGGGCTGCCGGCTGCCGCTGTGCCTGTTGAGTTTTTCCGCGGCCGATGATGAAACAGAACATGTGGGTGGTGGGGGGGATCGATCCCGTACGTAGCGTTGGAGCTGTGCGTGACGGGGTCCGTTCCGTCCGTCGGCCCCCTCTGTGTCTGTGGGCTGCTGGCTTTGCCCACCTGTACCTGTACCTGGACAAGTGCCGGCCTAGCTGCTCTGCTCTGCTCTGGAGAAGCTCTGCAGCTCTAGCCTGGCCGCCGCAGCCGCCTGCATGCTACTCCCCTCTGTCCCTATGGACTTTGTCGTTGGAAAACCGTGTCCCCCTCACAAAACACGCTTCCCGGGACGATATCTTCCACGTGGGGACGGAGGGAGTAGTAGACACAAATCCACGTCCATCCAACGAGACGAGACACAAGAGACACAGAAAGGGAGAGAGCGAGCCGGGGCCTGGACGGAAGAGTAACCAAGGAACCAAAGGATGGAGGGAGTACTCGGTAGGTGTCACATTAGGGATGTAGAGAGGAATAGTTTGAATACCAATAATAAAAAAAACTTATTATAGATTCTGTTAGTATACCATGAGATAAATTAATTGAATATGTAATTAATATGTTATTAGTATTGTTTATTATAGCATAATATTATTAAATTATAAAAAATTTAGATTTAAAAATTGATCCTGCAAAATATTTACAATCTATATAATTAATTAATTTTAAAGTATATTTAATGATCGGTGAAATACCCGTTTTGATCCGTCAACTATCGCCGAAGGCTGAAATTGGTCATTGAACTATCAAAAACAAGTAACTTTGGCCCTTAATCTTAAGATTTTTTATCTCAACCTCATCCATTTGTCTATTTTCTTTGGACACATGCATAGATAAACATGCGAAAAGTCGGTGCTACCCCTCCCTAATTTCTTTTCATGTTGGCGGCATATGACGTTTCTCTTCGTTCTTTCTTTCCTCTTGTTTACTCCCTAATTTCTTTTTTTCATGCCGCCCGCATATGGCCGCATATGGTGGCTGAACAAGATGGAGTATCAAGAGCACTTACATTTTATTTTTTGTGGACATGAAACATGTCAAAATTGCTTCTGGACATGCCGTGTTGAACACTTGTATTTCATTTTTCAGGACATGAGAAATGGGCGCGACTACACGGCCGCCCCACCGGCGCGCCTCCATTGCCGCCTTGGCCTCCACGGGTGGATAGGGACGAAGATCGATAGGATGGGGACGGGGAGAAACATAAATAATGCAAATGTCGTGAGCGGCCACGAGACAAAGAAAATAGAGAGGGGTAAATTTGACTTTTTTTTTTTGCATGACCACTGTTCACGTGGCGATGCAATCATGGTGAATGAACGAGATTGAGCTTGAAATCAAAATATCAGAAATCAAAGTGGACATTTTGATAGTTCGAGAACCAAATTAAGCCTTACGTAATAATTATTTAAGGAGTCAAATCAGCTATTTCACCTTTATAATAATCCATGTATGTGTCGATGATATATATATAGGGACTAAAAAGGTTGTGAGAACCAAATACCCGAAAACGTCTTCTCATGATTCTCTACTCTCTCCACGGTTCGTGAGGCTCCCATCCCAATCCCATGACCATGATAAAGCAATGATTCGCTCCCTGTAGCATCGCATCTGATCATACATACATATATACAACTCCCCTGCTGCTGCTGCGGCTCCCACACCCCGGCGCTCTCCTCGCTCGCCGGCCGGAGCTCAAGCGCTAATCCGATCGATCGGGCCTCCTCGGCCTCGGCGCGATCGCGACGGACGGGATCCGCAACGACGACGCCTGCCTGCCTAACAACTGAAGCAACCAAGCCGTCGCCGTCGTCTCCGTCCGCCCTAGAGCTCGAGGCGGAACGGAGGAAGAAAAGTCAACTGCCTTCCCACGAGGCCACGAAGCCGCCACGAGTATCCATCGTCTCCTCCTCCAACTCTCCTCGCCTCGGGAAGGACCTCGGCCCGACGCGCCCAGGCGCAGCGCAGGTCAACGCCGCCCAGAGGCCGCGCCGCGCCGTGCGGTGACCGACTCCTCCGCCGACCGATCCCGCGCGCGCGCGGACCGGCGCCCCGTCTGTCCGTCCGTCCGTCCGTCTCGATCGGCGGGGCCGCCGCCGCCGCCGCCATGGGTTCGTTCAAGGGCCACGTGCTGCCGGGCACCCTGTTCCTCCTCGTGGGGCTGTGGCGGGTCTGGTCCTCGGCGGCGCGGCACGCCGCGGCGCCCTCCTCCTTCCGCGTCCGCGCCTGGAACCCCGTCGGCGCCGCGGGTTCGTCATCCCCGCTGCGTCTGCTGGAGCTGTACGTGGTGGCCGGCGGCGCGTTCGCGGACATGTGCGTGGAGGTGCTCTACTCCACGCACCTCCGCGTGTTCGTGGGCGGCGAGGTCAACCCGGCGCACCTCAACGACCTCGAGCACGGCGGGATGCTCCTCATGTTCTTCCTCTTCGGCGCGCTCGCCCTCGCCTCCCAGCTCTGGCCAAGGTACAATCACTCCGTCCTCTCAGTCGTCGTCGTCGGTCACCGGCCGGCGGCGGCGGTGGCAACTAATTACTCACCGCCGCCCTCCTCCTCCTCCTCTTGCTTGTTTCTTTCACGTGTCGATCACCGGCGGCACGGTCCGCGTGAGCGAGATCCGATTTTTCTTGCTACCAAAAACCTCGTTTTTTTTTTTCATCTTTTATTTCCTTTTCCACAAACAAAACATGGGGATGAGCCAAGTTTAGTAATTTAATGAATAGTAAACCTCTCTGCCAATTTTTTTTTTGGAATAGTACTACTAAACCTTGATCGTTCTAATCGAGAGGACTAGTTGGGTTTACGATGAACACGATGAAGATCAAGAAGAGGAACTACATTTGTTAATTAGTACTACTAGCTGCCACACGGCCGTCGTCGTACCTGTCCTGGGGATTGAATTGAATTAATGAATGGAAGAAGAAAAAGAGAAACGGTGGCAGGCATGATGCCACTGTAATTACCACCACAATCAGTTGGATGGATTAGTTGGGAGGCGGGGCCGCCGTACGAATCTTCTTCGTGGCCGCCGGCGGCGGATGGTTTTTGACTATTGCGCTGTCCGCATCTGGATTTCATTTTTTTAAAATTTTTTAAAAAAACGCATCTGGATTCTTGAGGGCTCCATCCATTTCTCGTCCTCGCTGGCCCAGTGCAGCCAGCCATGTGGTCCATCCAGCTCACAAGACCTGCCTGGTGCTGCTGCTCTGCTCCCAACTTGCCTGATGCATCGGTGATCAATTATGCCTACTACTACTACTACAAATCCAAATCCATCAAGGACCACGACCCCTGCTTGTCTCGTCGTGGGTACTGGTACTTTTCATGTTTTGGTGAAAGAAATTAATGAGTTCTTTTGATGAAAGAGTTTCGTGGCGCCGTTCCTTTTTCGAAGGCCATACACTGACTTTGTTTGCGCAACCAAAAATAAACACTAGTAAGGGGGTGTCTGGATTACTCTCCCAAATTTTTTTTTCCTGTCCCATCGAATCTAGTCATACATGTATAGAGTATTAAATATAGTCTAAAAAAATAATTAATTACACAGATTGCGATAACTTTGCGAGACGAATCTTTTAAGCCTAATTAGTCTATAATTTGACAATAACATTCGCTAATGACAGATTAATTATACTTAAAAAATTTGTCTCATCGTTTTCTGACGAGTTCTGTAATCTATTTTTTTATTAGTATTCGAAACCTACTTCCGACATTCCGATGTGACACAGACAAAACTTTTTCCACACCATCCGAACACGCCCTAAGTGTTTGGGTTTTCTGTACTAGTATGCAACAGTGAATAGACTCTGCATTCTCCACTACTTTTAGCATTCCCCTGACTTTCAGCCAGTCTCACATCAGACCAGAATCTAATTGGTCCTAATATGAACGAACGAACGAAAGCTTCAATGTGCCATCTGACGTTACTTTACGTTGAGCTGGACAGAAAGAAAGATCTTTTTGGTTTCACCTTTACCACTACAAGTGCGAGGTGGGGCCGGGCCAGTGTGTGTGTGTGTGTTACTGTTGCTAAGTACTCTACAGTAGCAAGCAAGTGCAGTCTGACTCTGTTTTGCATTTGGGCGCTGTTTGGGAACAGGGGGCCCAGATTGATGTCACATTCTCACCCCCTCTGTGGCCCTGCTTTTAACCTTTTTCCCCTGCAATCATATCTTCAACCCTGACCAGATATTGTTTATCCTGCAATCATATCGCTGTTTTGTTTCGTCTTGGATCGAATCTTTGTCACCATTGTTAACAAGATGGGGCCGGCCATGTTTATCATGTGAAGTAGTTGTAGACTTGTAGTACGTACACGACGGCAGCAAAACAATCATAGATTCGCGCCCCCATTACGCAGCAATCATGAGTTCATGACCCTGTTTACCAATGGTTTTGAGTGCAAGGAACAATTTTTAAGAGATTCAGGTGTAATAGCACAAGAGCTCAAGTGTTCGATAATTTTCAGTGCAAGGAACAACTTTTAAGAGCTTCAGTTCAGTGAGCGAAATTACATGGAGATAATTCGCACCCAACCCTTTCTTATCATCCTAATGGCGTACTTAGGCTTATTTACTTGTTTTTTTTTTTTGGTCATTGGTTCATACCTTCAGAAGATACTAGTAATTCACCGTTCTGAATTCATGTTTTTGTATTTTACGGTCATGACTCATTTGCGATTTGCTTGCAACGACGACGAACACTTGCAGGTACTTCCCGCTGACGGACGGCGCGCTGTGCCTGGTGGCGGCGACGGCGTTCACGGCGGAGTTCGTGCTCTTCTACTTCCACTCCACCACCCACATGGGCCTGGAGGGCTACTACCACTACCTCCTCGTCGTGCTCGTCGGCCTCTGCATCGCCGCCACCGTCCTCGGCGCGCTCCTGCCGGAGAGCTTCCCCGTGGACCTGGCCTCGGGCGTCCTCATCGCGCTGCAGGGGCTCTGGTTCTACCAGACGGCGTTCACGCTCTACGGGCCCATGCTCCCCGCGGGTGCGCGCGCGACGCCGACGGCCACATCGACTGCCATTTGCGCGCCGCGCAGGGCGCGCGCCGAGCAGCTCGCCAACTTCCAGTTCTTCGGGCTCGTCTTCCTCGGGTTCTGTTACGTGCTCGGCTGCTACGCCGTCGCCGCGGCGAAGTATGGGCACCCGGAGCTCGCCGCGATGCACGACAGGCACGTCGCAGCCATGGACGGTGGCGACGCCGGCGGTGACCGCCAGGAGGAGTGCGCGATCTAGCTGCGAATGGTCCTGCTCGGGTTCTTGGATTTGGTATAGCTGCTGTATAGGAAATTCAGAGTACATGCGTGCGTGGCCAGAAATGGCTTGGCCATTCAGAGGTTTGAGTTTCGCTGTCAGGGTAGGGAGTGTACATTTTGGGATTAAATTAAGGCAATATTACCGAAGCTTTTGTTATCAAATTTATAAATGGGTTCACGCGGTTCTTAACTTACTATATGCTGTAACTGATACTGATTTTAGATGAGGGATATATTATATATGATGAAAGGAATACTTGCTAGCGCAATGGTGTTCTTGCAAAGTTGTGTTGTAGTTGACCCAATAATGTTTGTATCATTCACAGAGCGATTATAGAAACCACATTGCGCTTTACCTTTCTTACCTCAATCGAAAGAAAGAGGTCTTATATAGAACATATAAACAACAAAAGAAAGAGGTCTTATATAAAAGACACAAAAGCAACACACACACTATATCACATACTCTCCAAACAACCACTTTAGCATGGTTTGGAGCTCTTTTCTGCCAGACAAGATAAAATAAAATCGCTCTCTTGATGAACCCCCCCTAAAAACCTGCTTTCATACTCTCATAGAGCTTTAGGGCGAGAGAGAAAAAAGTGACTTTATGCAGCTCCCTCTCTAGGCCCATGAGGCGCTATCCTTGCACTTCGCTGAAATTTACACCATCTGCCACTTGGAAAAGGTCGTGACTTTTCTTTTCTGTTCGCTACATAGACACGACGCCGCCATGTTCAAAGTGGCAAAGCGACGCAAAATATTCTAGCTATTGTCGATCTTTTTAAAAAAAAAAGAGAATATATTAAATATCTCAGTTTTTATATCAATTAATATATATAGCTATTTTTTATTACAAATATTTTAAATTTAAATGACAATCAAAGAACCACAAAAATTAAGAATTGAGCCATGACTCGAGCAAAAGTTATAACGAGGGAATATTAAATGAGAATATATTCGGTGTAAACTAACTTCCCTTGAAAATCCGTGCAAAACCACGGTAAAAAGGTCGTCTAAAATCACCAAAAAATAACACATATAGATGATATGATGATACACAACGTTATAAAATATTTTTTCCAAACTCAACTTCGTTTTTGAGATATAAAAATAACAAATTTTTAACAAATCATTTAGACAACTTTCGGCTTGAAATTTATTATTTTTATATCTCACAAACGAACTTGATTTTGGACAAGATATTTTACAGATTTTGGACAAGATATTTTACAAAGTTGTGTATCATCATATCATCTACATGTGTATTTTTTTTTATTTTAGATGACTCTTTTACCGTGGTTTTTGTACGAAGTTTTCACGGAAAGTTAGTTTGCACTAGATAATGTTCTCTTGTTAAATAGCAATCCTATTGCTAAATCTCCACCGTGCCATGCAAATACTTGTAGCACGATTTGTCTCAATGGCCGTACACCCCATCTTTATTATGTGTGGAAGCTCTTTCTTCTGAAGAAAAGACTAAAACCTAATCCAATATGTCGCTTCAATCTTGACATGCGCTTCACATATGCATCTACTCCCTCTGTCCCTATTTAATTATCGCCGTGGGTTTTCGTGCCATAAGTTTGACTCGATTTGTAGAAAATACATGCAATATTTGTGTCTTCAAATAAATTTGTTAAAAAACTAGATCTAAAGATCTTTCCGATGATACTAATTATGATACTAATTGATAATATTTAGTATTTATTAAAATTGCCGGTATTTGTTTTTTAAAAAGTGCAAGCGACAATTAAAAGGGAATGGAGGGAGTATTGGGCAACCCGAATCTATGCATGATACTAGTGTGCTCTTTCATTTGTTTAACCATTTCAGCTATATGTATCAATCGATACAGAAGCTGGAATATTTAATATATTCCCTTTTCTAAAAAAAAATATTAAAAAAATGTGGTGGAGCGCTCATTTGGTGTGTGAAAAATGAAATGGATGATCCTTCTTAAAATGCCGAGTTGCCTGATAGAGAAACAAAAGATAATTGTTGCTGTAACCCTGTGACTTCATAATTTCACTCGCAGCAACCATTCTGAGGATATATATATTTGGTAAATGCGATTGGAATTCTGATTATGTGCCCACTATACCTCTAAGGTATATATGGAAAGTACTTTGCTTCCCACGTTGCAGGCGATAGATCAACTTTGGAATTTAATGATCGGAATATGGATAAATTCCTAGATGACCTTGTACCTTGTACGGGCAATGCATCTTTCTAGATCATGAGTTTTGTATTATATCATGAGCTTGCAATAGCATATTTGTTTGAACGGTCAGTACAATGCAAAACATGATGCATTAATATCGGTTTCCTTTTTTAGTTTTAAATTTTTTGAAGTTAAATTTGTAAATTCTATTTTACTCGTCGGATGAAAAACATATAGAAATGCATAGCAGCAAATGTTACTATTCGTACACAGGGGTATCTTGGACATCTCTCTGCAATGCATAATAGACATGGCTTCACTAGTTGCATAACGTCGAGAAAAAAAAGTGTGTTCTAGATTTATGATGTCACAAAAAGTGCGTTCTTTTTATTCTAGATTTACGAAATCAAATTAGTATTATTGGATAGTATATCTTTATAATGTGCTTATTTTATATGATAGATGTTGTTAGGTTTTTTTCTATAAATTTAATCAAACTTACCCTATAGGAGGTAAGATCTCAAATAAATCTCAACCCTTGATTTTTAAAATGTATTCAATAATTAAGTAATTATTAATTAATTAAAATATTTAAAAAATAAAAAAAAAAAAGGAAACAAACTAATCAACGTCAAAACTTGTTTGTTGCCATATTTGGGTGGACCTGAACAGCATGCAACGGTGGCATATAATCCTGTACGGGTGTAGTGGCTTAGAGAGGCATATTTGCTCGTGGTACATGTACTACATAACAGGCCTGCCACTTCGCCAAAATAAACAATAGTCTTGCCAAAATAAACAATAGTCTCGGCCACAATTGCTAGGGTTTGGGCTTGGTTCGAGCAGAAACACCGTCCGGATTTGGAAGCGCAACTTTCAAATCCTATCCTACTGCAGTTGGGTTTTACGGCAGCCACCGGGCAATAATTTTGTGTGGCTACTACGCTTATGAAGTTTTTCACGGTCTATGCCAAAAGAACTAGCCTAGAGACCCTAAAAAGTAACGTAAACTTGTATATATAATAAGTCCATTTTATTTATTTACTGCTATTTAATAAATCTTATGTAAATTAATACTTTTTCTTCAATGTCTATTAAAGGAGACGTGGTTGAAGGAACAAGTATTGGATACGGTCCGCCTCAAAGGAATTCAGGAGACAATCGCAGGATTTCTTAACGATTATGTCCTGAAGGCCGGCGCCGAGTTCTACTTCAACCTTGACGAACCAATGAAACCAAACCAAGATGAAAATTTGTACGATATTTGAGTGAGAGAGAACACTTATGTTGTAAATACTTTATCCCTGATGCATGTGTAAATACTTTAGTATGGAGCTATACACATGTATAATATATATATATAGTGTTTTATAGTTTATTTATGTGTAATGCTCTAAATTATATAAATTATAGGTGCACGTATACATAAATTAGCGGCCGAACAATACGCATTCGGAAATAATAATGTAATTGTAAACCCCGAATGAAAAATTAATAGAAGAAAAGCAAAAATGAAAAAAACACTTTTAGTCCCGGTTGGTAACACCAACCGGGACTAAAAGTGTCGGCCCCGTGGCACAGCCTGGCGCACCTTTTAGTCCCGGTTGGTTTTACCAACCGGGACTAAAGGTGGGACATTTAGTCCCGATTCCTTAGTCCCGGCTCAGGAGCCGGGACTACAGGCCCTTATGGCCTGGGGCTAAAAGCCCTGTCTACAGTAGTGACATCAACATCACGTACACATGAGTACATTGCTCGTGGTATGAGTAATGAATCTAATATAAAACAACGTGACAGATAGTAGAACCTGTTACCAACATATTTGCAAATTACAAACGTTCCAAAAATACTAATGTTAGGATTATAAATGAAAATAAATAAATAATTTAAATATCAACATGTTGAAGATAGTTATGGTGTTCTCGCTACCAATAATTTAAATACCAATATACATTCAAAATATATGTTCTTGTTGCCAACACGTTCATGATCCAATTTAATAAATAAAGACACAAAATAATACAACTCATGTATAGGTATACCTAACGTTGGCATAAAATACATTACATGCCATATAAATGCATGCCTCATACATGACATTGATGCATGCATGTTAGATCTAATTGATATATACTTTCTTTAAAAATTCTGCTTACTTTCCTATTTCTCAAGATAAAAAATATATTTATTCTATTATCTCCTATGAGGTAATATGTGATTATTCTCATCCAGATCGACGGTCCACAGTTATTTGGATGTACCATAGCAAAATTCAACTTAAAATAGTTTAACTTATATAGACTCTAGAAATATATATATTTTTCTTTTTTGAAAACGGAGGAAGTACACAACTACCCATGGGCCAGAAGGCCTGCCGAAGGAAGGATAAGCTTCAGCTCGATCGGTACTGCTTGCTGCAGAGAGTACTTACATCTACTGTACTGCCGAAGGACAGGAACATATAAATAGACACCTAACATTTTGTAGTGACCCTCGAGCCAAAGTTTGAAAATACAAAATGAGGCCATATCTCTTAACAAATAAATAACGTCATATAATAGCATGTAATTTTCAATAATAAAAACGACGATAGATATTTAACCATCTCAAGCATTTACTAACTAGATCACTAGAGAAAAAAAGGTAATTATATAAACAGTGACAAAAACTGATGGCCTGATTATTCGTATGAGCAGTGACTAGAGACTTAAAGTGCAAAAAGTAATTATCACTTATATTAGTTAAATTTTGTGATCTATACATATACCTTAAAGCTCCGGGTGCCTCAATTTTTGTGACCCCTCACAAAACACTGTTCCGGTAACAGTAAACGGAAAGAACTGTTCATGGAACAGTAACCGTTCCCACAAACAGTAAACCCGGTATGAACAGTAACAGGTCATGAACAATAAGCCCGTCGTTATAAACAATACAATACCCGTTATGAAACCGTACAAATCCACTTCAAACAAGTAACAGATATCCGCTACAAACAAAGAAAAAAGGATATACCTGAATACTGCAAAAAGAAAAAAAAAACACCCGTGCTTCGCACGGGGTCCCCTGCTAGTTAACTATATTGACTAGAGGCCCCTAATTTTTAGAGGCCTTGGTATCATCACTCCAATTGCGCCGTCTATTGTATGGCCCTGTTAGAAACTACTAACTCTGTTTCAAATTATAGTTTGTTTGATTTTTTTCAACCCTAAGTTTGACCTCTCATCTTATTCAAAAAATTATGTAAAATGTCATATTTTTTGTTGTGGTTTACTTTATTAACAAGTTCTTCAAGAATAATCTGCTAAATTTAACTATTTTTGCACAGATTTTTTTTGAATAAGACGAGTGGTCAAACTTGAGGTCAAAAAAGTCAAGCAAACTATAATTTAAAACGGAGAAAGTAGTAAACATAGAAGCGGAATCTTTCCTAGCTATTTCTTTGGAATAATAAGTCAATGCATTGTTCCATGATTAGACCATAGACCAAAGTTGTGTTTGGTATGACTCCTCTTCAGAGGCTCCTTAGGAGAAGTTGGAATTACTTAGGAAAATTATTTCGCAAGACTCCTCTAGAGCAGCTAGAAAGGAGCTCTGCTAAAGAGGTCTATACTATGGTTATAGCAACTAATTATTGAAAAGGATACCTCTCCATCTGATAAAAAATGTTATTTTTTATTTCTTGAGAACTCAAGCATTAAGTTTTACTAAATGTACATGAGAAAATATTGATATTTATGATGTATAATTAGTACCATGGGATGAATTGATAAATTTTCATAAAAACTATTTGGAGATTCAAATATTGCTAATATTTTATATAAACAAAGTTAGTTAAGAAAAAATTTGACCAGCAAATCAATCCCCTAGCGGCAGTATTTGTAAGACGAAGGGAGTAGCTGACTTGAGTGGCATGTGGAGTCCGTGTGGACCCTAACCACTCGGACGCGCTTGGTTAGCCAGTGCCCCACCAGAATGAAGCCCGCAAGCGTTAGGTGAAATAGGCATGCAGTTGGGACCGAGCAGTAGCTCGGGTGGTGAGCACTCCCGGTGGGGAGGCCACCGGTCCTGAGGTTGAGTCCGCTCGGCTCAAGGATTTTCCCACCGGGGATTTATTCCCCAAATAAACAGTCTCCGCTTGGATGGATTCCAAGTGTATGCCTCTCATGCGTGGAACCACAAGGGGAATACGACGTGCCCGTCGTCTACGGAGTCAGAAGATTCCGGTGATCTCGAGAAGGACGCGGTTTCAGATCTGAGTGTAGTTGTAGGTTTGTTTGTACACGGGTGGTGTGAGTAGTGTGAGTGCGTTGAGTGGGCGTGCGTGTGTACGAACAGATACTACAGCTGTACCCAGATGAGAGGCGTCAAAAAAAAAAATAGGCATGCAGTTTTATTTGTTTGGACGTTGCTCCTAATCTCTCTTTCGTTTGTCTTCTATATAAAGAACACCCTTGTGTCTAGCTCGAGCACTGTACATGTTCCAAGCAGGCAGAGCAGCACTAGATAGGAGGAACCAAGTAAGTTGCAAGGGGCGGATCGATTGGCGGAAGAGGCTGGGGGTCTGGCGGAAGAAAGTCGGGAGCGGCGTGACTCTCAGCTACAAGCGACCGGTGAGTAATGCTCTCTTTCTCTGGGGACAAACACAGAGTTTTCAAAGACATTTTTAAACGACGTGCACATATGCATACTGCATCTAAAGGTGTACATGACTTTTTTTTTCTTTCTAAATTTAGTTTGTGGCTCAACATTTTGTGAACAGGCACATATATAAATGCAATATGATGTGGATCATTTCAAACCTTTTGAAATCTTCTAAATATGTTTTTTTTCCTACATCTTCCCCACTATAGATAGGATGTGTGTCCTGAATAATGTTTTCCCCACTATTCCCAGCTCTCTCTCTCTCTTACACACACACACACACAACAAATTTTGTGGCTTGTGCCCTGAAAGGGAGATCCATGGCAGAGGTTGTAGCGGGGGCACTACCGAACCTCCTCGCCAAGCTTGCTGATCTAATTCCTGGCAAGTACAACCTGCTAATGGAGGTGAAGAGTGAGATCGTGTTCCTACTGGGGCGGAGCTCGAGAGCATGCATGCAGGTCGCTGTAGGGAACGAAGATCTCGAATACATCAGCTAGCACACAAGCTGGATGCGGTGTGGGACTCTTCATTGGCATACACGGGTCTATTTCTTGACCCAGTTTGATAGGATTATGTTTTCACCTCCGAGAAAGCTACAATTCTAGTTTCTCCCTAGCAGTATGGCTCTGTCTCCATCAAAGCTTTGCTGCTGAGGCCGTTTAAGATCGATCTGTTTGGCAGAGTGCTCTAGATCCAGAAAAAAGATTATTCAGATTCCATATTTAAAGCCAGACACTTTTGGATCGAGCAGCTTTACCATGGAACAACTGCAAAAAAAATCATGAATCTGTCCTTAGATCCATGGATTTTATAGAGCACCTCAAAACAATGGTTAAAAAAAAATTCATTCGAATTTTCTTCTTTCTCGCGACGAGCTTGGTGCTTTGACCTGGTGGCCATTTGTTACGGTTGACAACTTAACCAAAGGTTCAATGCTTTGTTGCTATCTACCAATGCTGCCATGTTGGAGCATCTAATTGGCTGCCAATTTTGTTTCTAGTTAAAATAAAAATGGGGCATGATTGGTTCGAAGCGTTAGTTGGCTAGGCCCGTTTGGATCCAACACTAAAAATTAGCTAGCACATAGTTAATAGCTGCTAATTTCTAAAAGAGAATTATTTGGATCCACCTGCTAATATAGATGGTTGGATAGTGAGTTGAAGGTGTAAACATGCTAATAGAACTAATAGTTAGCAGCTTTTAAGCTAATAATTAGTAAATTTATTAGCAGGTCTGTTTGGATCTTCTAGTACAAATTTTAGTAGCTAATAATTTAAGTGGTAATGGATCCAAACCACAGTGGTCCTGGTTTTTTCCTTGCCGCGTATGGTTGTTGAGCACTGTTGACTGTTGAGGCGTCCGCATCTACGCCTGTGGATTCCTGAGCGGTTGTTGCAGGGGGGGGCGGCACTACTACAGAAAACCTTTCTACAGGCGGCGCTAGAGGCATTTGTAATACAGGCGAGTTGCCCCGCCTGTACTAGGGTCAGTACTAATCTAATCGGCCACAAGATACAGCAACACAGCGTGAGCCGCCAAAGTGAAAATTTGGTTTCCACAGGCGGCTCACATTGTCACCGCCTTTGTGTAATTAATTTTTTTTTTGTTTCAAATATTAATATTTGCCTCCACACTGTGCTATATATATATATATATATATATATATATATATATATATATATATATATATATAAGATATGCAAACATGAACTATAAAATTGCATCATATATACAACACATATTAATATTATAGATATATACACATAGAATCAAACATTAACCATAAAATTAAATATATACACGTCAATGCATGTTATCTCGCACAACCTTGTAGTGTTACATGTCATTTCGTTTTCAAATTTAGACACCGCTAGGTCCGTCACGCTTCTAAACCTATCACTTGCTAAATCCCCCTCTTCATCAAAATATGCTCTTTTACTTGGAATTATTTCTCTCATAATGAAACCGCACAAATCTGTCACTATATTTTCCATAGTGGACATTGTAAAGGGCACGCCCTTTCCTTTCGTTCTATTTGGAAGCAAAGTTTAAAAGCATCATTGACACATGTCCAATATTAATATTTGCAACTTTAATGAGACAACTTCATACATAGATATTATTTACCATATTTTTGTCCCCGACGTATCGTCCCCGGCCGCCTTATAAACTCACACACGTAGTATCCACAATAGACCGATCCGGTGGTTGCTTGTGGCACTATGTAATGAGCAACAGATTATTTTAAAATTGTCATGCCTCGTGTATTATTTAAATGATGATATGTGTTTAGACAACTTACCGGATAATGGTGTTGTATCGTCAACGGTACACTAGGATCTTTCGGGCGTCGTCGACCGGTCCTTTTTGTTTCTTATAAAACCGCCATGCCCTAAATAGTTATGGAATATAAAACACTAAAGTTATTTAGAGACTCTAAATCATATAAGTACGAATATAGTCGCATGTTGGCTCACCTTTCTAATTGAACCAAGAATGGTTGATACGACTCGGGGAGGATAATGTAAGGAGTCTAGGACAAGCACCTTCCCTTCGAATGGATAAATAAAAAACAATCCAATGGTCACTTTGCATGAATAAACGAGTGAGCGACACATGTATTTAGGGTTAACACGATAATTTGAAGTACGTATACGAGGTCACGCTTACCCAAAGTTGTAGGGTGCCAATATAAAATCCCCGTACCTATATCTCAAAGCATTGCTCTACCGATATAGAGGGCATATTCGTCCCCTCGTATTTTTGTTGCAATTTCTTTACAGCTCCCGCAAATTGTTCTCGTGTTTTGTCCTTCTCTATCTTTTTGCTCTATCTTCATTTGTAAGTACAAATTTGTGCATATTTTCTTGTAACCCGATTGGACTCGGTAACCGACCATCGATCCCTCAGTAGTTAACGATCTCTCGCCGTGGTCTTGCAAACTACATACAACATCCACATATTAGAGTTTATCACATTCCAAATTTAATAATAACAATGTGTGTGCATGAGTGATACTTACAGGCATCAGATTGTAATGAGTTGGACGCCAAGTTTTCTATAGTTCAACAAGAGGTGCATGTCATCGAAGGTAACAAATGCCCCGCTTCTTTCCGCGCAGTAGCAAACACGCCTGGCTGGTATATCAACACTAATCGCATGCAAAGCCAGCATTCACCGCTCTCATGTACCAGTCATGAAACCTTTTTATCGCCCATGGACCCTTTTCAAGCACCGCCCATTGTAGCATAGGCCTTCCGGGCATATAGTCACGGGGACATTGACATAATCATCAACCGTTGGCTTTCTTATATCCTTAAGGGTCAATGGTGCATCCGATGGCGGTTCGACATGTACATCGCCACTTGGGGCTTCCTTTGTTGGTGGCACGGCTTCACCGCTTGGCCGGTGGCTTCCTTTATTCGTGACGGTTCGAGCTCAATGACTCGTGCCGTCCGCCGCTTTCCAAGCCCTTTCGTAAATAGAGCGTGCCAGTTGCTTTCCCCCTTTTTGGCTCATAGGGAGAAACCAATTTTGGAATTGGAAATTTCCTCTTCTTGGTGGCCGGTGCTTGTGGGGGAGTTTTCTCGCTTTCTTATGCTTTGGTGGTGGCGGGGAGTTTGCTCATCTTCATTCTCGCTTTGGTGCTTATGGAGGAGTTTGCTCTACCTCTTTTTCCAATTGTCGTGTCCTTCTTGGTCGGAGGAGTCCGCCGCCAGGCATGTTCTCGGCTGGCCCCTCGAGCTCATCCAAATGAGAATGATAGATCATGTATTGGGGATGACGACGGTGGCTCATAAATGTATGGAGATGCTTTGGAGCATGCATTGGCGATGGTGATTGTCGACTTGTTTCGGCCTCTTGGGATGCTTCATGCACCGGTGGAGAGGGTGCCGTTGGTGGATCAATCAACCTTACGCACCGCCTCGGCCATTGTATGAAGTTCTTGATTGCTTGTCCAAGCTTCTCTATACCCTCGAGGTCGGGATGTCGATGAAGTCGCCTTCATATCCACTCTCGACCGCCAACACTTCGACCCCGCAAGTATGCCGATTCCATCTCGACACCATGGAACCTACGCCCGGGTATAGCATATCCTGTGGCCACTTGCTTTGTATGTTGATTCCCCGAGGCCATATCCAATTAGCAATGAGCAAGGCCAAGGTTTATCAATATCGTCAACCGGATAATGGTCCGGATTTGATGTTGACGCTATACCGCTTGGAAATAGCATAGATTGTGTGGCCATCTCCCGGCTACCCAAGGGTTGAGCCGGGACAGCCGCATACATGAAGGAGCTTGTGATGACATCTGTTGAGCGTACATCGCTCCCGCCAACCGCTTCATCACTTCGGGATCGTGGTTTTTTCACGAAATCTTCCATCAAATCCTTAAACTTTTGGGCGGCCCGCTTGCTCAAAAAAAAATTCTTCATATCCATCTTATGTCGTTCTCTTTTCTTATATATGGCTTTCCACTCTTCGCCAAACCCTTCTTTCCGTGTGGTTCTCGATGAGACGCCCGCACACGGCCCGGATGCTCGGGGTTACCTACAACAAAATATTTCATGTCAGTGTTGATTTCTATTTTACTCGAACAAAATGGAAAATATAATTGTTACCTAGAGCATGGGAAAGGCCGTCCCTCTCCCTCTCGTGACTTGAAGGCACTGTCTTTTTCCAGTTTGTTGCTTCCAAAACCTTCTCGGCAAATCGGCTTGATCTCATCGGGACGGAGAGATCTCATCGCTCTCATCGGTGTTTGCCTTCCGGCGCGAAGCCAATTCGCACTTCGTTCTCGGCACTATATCGGTCAATGCCAACTTGCCCCTCTCCTCTTTGCTTCGTCTTACGCCCTCCATTTAGGAATCTTGGTCTTGTAGCCACCGGTGCCGAGGTGGTGATGGTAAATGTTCTTCTTCGCAAGTTCCGAGGCGGCTTGGCTCTTAGCCTTGGAGTCATCGGAGTTTTTATTTTTACTAAAAACGTGCCCACTGTTCATTTGTGATAGGGTACCGCTTCGTCGGGTCCCGCCCCTTCGCAGCCCACTTTTTATTCATATCGTGCCTATAATTCCGAATGATATTGCACATCGCTTCATGACATGACCCTTCACCAAACCTTCGTTCCCTCCGGGAAAATGAACTTAGTGCACAATCGAGTCCAACAATTCTTCCTCTTTCCTTCGGGCACCATACTCCAATCACTCCGGGAGATATCAAATTCTTCCTTTACTAACCATCCAATGGCGGCCCTAAATTTAGGTAGCGCCTCTAGAGGTGCTAAGGGCTCTCCGCTCGGGCTAACCTCTCGTGATCCTATAAACTTCTTTTCCGAAATCTATTTCTTCCTCTATCTCCTCGTGCCCGATCACTCTTTTTCTTTGTACTTCTTCGCTCGGAGGATGTCCCTGGTCGCTTGAGGCGCCGTGTCCTTCTCGAACATCTTGTGACTCTGCCTCCATTTCGGCATCAACTTGAGAGAGCACCTCCCTGTCAATTCAATTGTTAGGTACATACATACACTTGTATTATTCTCTCGTATAGACAATCTACGAGCATATATACCTCATCATCCAATAATGGCTCATCTTCAGGCTCGTAATTAGGGTCACGTTCCAACTCAAGACGGGCCTTCTTAGCTCTAGGAGATTCACGTGGTGATACGCCGGGCTCCTATAAGGTTCGGATCCAGAGGAGTCAGATCCCGCCTCATCTATCTGGGCATCGGCTTGCTCAGCATTTGATGGAGTACTCATCTGCATGAAATATAAGTATAACCACGGAATATAAGTGTAAACATGGAATACAAGTATATACTCTAATTACATAGCCTAATTAATTAGCGAACCTATTATTAACAAACCTTATCAACTAACACTAATGTGAAAACCCAGTATACATGAAATAATAATAACTTATCAAGTAACACTAATTTGCAAACCCAAGATACATAAGTGTAAACATGGAATACAAGTATATACTCTAAGTATAACCATGGAATATAAGTAAATATTTGTAATTATTAACTATTATTAATAAACTCTAACTATTATTAATAAACTCTAACAAAAAATATTTGTAATTATTAACTAAATTACTAACTAAATTACTAACTAAATTAACAAAAAACACAAAATCCTAACAAAAAACCCTACTTACTATTATTAACAAACCCTAACAAATAACCCTACTAAGTATTATTAACAATTACTAAGTATTAATAATATACTCTAATTAACATACTCTAAAATACTAACATTTATTATTAACAAACCCTAACAAACAATATATTACTAATTATTATTATTAACAAACCTAACAAAAATATTACTAACTATTATTAATAAACTGTAATTAACCTTAATTAGTTACTAATTAGTGGTTGGAAAACCCTAAACTATAATACTAATAATTAATTAACAATTAACAAAAACCAAAAAAATAAAAAAAAAGAAAAGCCAGACCCGGGGCCTGCCAGGCCCAATAGGGCCCAAAAGGCCCACCTGGCCGCCGGGCCGGCCGGGCGAAGCAGCGGTGGCGGCGCCACCCCCGGCGGCGCGGGAGAAGCGGGGCGGCGGTCCCGGGCGGAGAAGGCGCGTCCGGCGGCGGTCACGGGGCGCACGGCGATCACGGAGGTAATGGCGGTCCGGCGGAGAAGGAGCGGGGTCCGACAGTCGGTCCGCGGCGGGCCGGGGTGGCGGCGGTCGCCGGGGCCGGGCGAGCGGCGGTCGCGGAGGGGGTGTGCCGGGCGGGCGGTGGGGAGGACCGGCGGCGGTGCGGCGAGGTGGCGGCTCGGCGGCGAATTTCGGCAGCCTGACGGCGCCATCGTGTTCGGAAATCGCGCCACCGGACTTAGAAAAATTTCGCGCCCCGCGAATGGCTATATATGCGTTTGGGTTTATACAGGCGGGTCACATTGACCACCGCCTCGTAAAAAAAAGATTAACACAAGGCGGTGGTCAATGTGAGCCGCCAGTACTAATTTTAGTACAAAGGCGGCTCTCTAAGACAGCCGCCAGATTATATATTAAATATTGAGGCGGCCAATGACACCGCTGTGCTTTTAATATTTTTTCCAATACCAACTCGCAGGTTATTATTATTCCCTATTCTTAGGGTTTGTGAATTAATTAAGCTATTGATTAGGGTTAGATTAAAGGTTTGTGAATTAGAGTTACATATTATTTTATGTACCTAGGGTTTGTGAATTAATTAAGCTATTGATTAAAGGTTTGTTAATTAGAGTTAGTTAATATTGTATCTACCTAGGGTTTGTGAATTAATTAAGTTATTAATTAAGGGTTTGTTAATTAGAGTTAGTTAATATTTCATGTACTTAGGGTTATTTAATATTTCATGTACCTAGTGTTAGTGAATTAATTAAGCTATTGATTAAAGGTTTGTTAATTAGAGTTAGATATTATTTCATGTACCTAGTGTTAGTGAATTAATTAAGTTATTATTTAAGGGTTTGTTAATTAGAGTTAGTTAATATTGTATGTACCTAGGGTTTGTGAATTAATTAAGTTATTAATTAAGGGTTTGTTAATTAGGGTTAGTTAAAATTGTATGTACCTAGGGTTTGTGAATTAATTAAGTTAGAAAATAATATCATAGTCTAAAGGTATACAACAAGAGGAAATGTAAACATCTTGCTTAATAAGAAAGAGTAGCATTATAACCACATAGAACACTTGGCGGGTCACGGTGACCCCGTCTGTACTAATCATCTTTTTGCTTAATAAGAAAGAGTAGCATTAGGTACAAATGATAAGTGATACATGAGTTACATGATAAACAATCTAGCGTGCTACAGTCCTTCCTTGTCCATCATGTCGCACCCCAGGCAAAAGAGGTTTGCGGGATACTTTTTTCTACATTTTTGATCTTTTCTTCAAAGTTTGTAAAAAGAGACATTTCGCTAAACTGGTTAACATCCTCTAAATCCATTACACCATCAACTCCTACAATTTGTTGCTTTCCAGGGATTGCTACGTGCTTTGGCTTTTGGGTACTTTTCTTTTCATTCGTAGATAGAATTTGTTCCACATAGAAACACATGCGGCAAAGGTTAGCAAGGATCCACGGATCATCTTTGTAACCTACTTTACTTAGATCAAGAACTCTCGGCCATAGTTATCTACAAAGTGACATGTTTATCTTGAACCCATCGACATCGGAACACAGGAATCTGCAGGCGTGGACCATATTCAACCTCCCATATGTCATCAATGAATCCAAAGTATGTAGTTTCTTTACCGGTTGTATCGTCTACTGACCTCACATCGAACGCCACTATTCTGTGCCATGCGCTTGGTGTCCCTAAAACTGGTGGAAAATGTGAAGCCACTAATGTCATAGCTCGCCATGATATGACTGGCTTGATGGTCGACGCTAAAATCTTGATGGTTTTCGATTCATCTGTCATGTCCAAATTCTTTAGCCATGCGGTGAGGCGACGCTTGTGTTCCTTGTGTATCCAAGTCATTTGTGCATCCTGGATTCTTCTCACGAAGCTCTTTCATGTCTTTGCTTGGTGAATGGGTCCATTATTATGAGTTGTTGTAGTATCTTTGTAATGTACCTCTAGGACTATGTTGTAATCTAGTGGGATGAATGATTTCCGTCCCATCCTCCCTCGTCCACCAAGCCTTCCCTCATGTCGCAACGGAGGCAAACCAATTGATACTTGGTCTTTTAGGAGATTATTACATAATGGTCCTCCCGACTCAATGGCCTCTTTCGTAGTGTATGCCTCTATCATGGAACCCCTCGGATGAGCACGATTTGACATATAGCTATTCAATAATGACATGAAACGCTCATACGTCCACATTTCATGGAAATACATGGGACCCAATGCCTCAATTTGAGGCACCAAATGAATAATAAGGTGTACCATGATATCAAAGAACGATGGGGGAAAGCACATCTCTAAGCGGCTCAATGTCTGCGCAGCAAATTTCTGTAGGGACTCTAACTCATCACGGATAATTACCTTCTCAGATATCTTATTGAAGAAGTAGCACAACCGTGTGATTGCCATCTTTAAGAACACTTTGGATTTATAGCCCCGATGGCAATAGGAAGAAAAGTGGTCAGCATTACATGACAATCATGTGAGTTGTAGTTGGTGAGTGTAAGGTCTTTCATCGAAACAAGACTCCTTATGTTAGAGCGAGTAAAACCGGATGGAACTTTTAAATTCTTCAACCACACACACATTGCATGTTTCTCCTCTCATTCGGGGTTATAGCTTCTTTGCTAGGTAGATGGTACTTCCCATTCTCTAGGAGTACAGGGGTGAAGTTCTTTTCGATCTTTAAATGTTGCATGTCCAAACGTGAATTGAGACCTTCCTTTGTCTTGCTCTTTATGTCTAGTAATGTTCCAACTCTATTTGTCAAACATATTCTTACGAACATGCATACCATCGATCGCATGTCGTGCGTCTAAGTCTTTCAAAGATTATGATAAGTACTTAAAGAAAATAGACTTCTTCTTGAATGTGTCCCCCTCATTTACCTTCACAACCTTTCTTGGTTTTCCATCTTTGGTCTTTTTTCCAAACACAAACTTGATATTCTCAACTATCTTATACACTCTGTGCCCTTTACTATAACCCGATGGAGCAAGTAGATTTTGATTCATCCATATTGTCAAAGTACTTATTCATCTTTTTGTAAGCGGTACTTATGGCTGCTGCCGGTAGCCACCTCCTATGCCTCATGTACACTATCTTGTTAGATGGAGGAATAGACACGTGCCATGTTCCATCTATGCACTCTACACAACCAACCTTTCCCTTGAACTGGCGGCGATAATGAGAAAAGAGCAGGATAATCATTAATTGTGACAATAATAATTGCTCTCGGTGTGAATGTCTCTTTACGGAATGCATCGATCATTTTCACACCAACTTCCCATAGTATTTGCATCTCTTGCATTAAGGGCTCTAGAAATACATCCATATCAACTCCGGGTTGTGTAGGTCGAGAAATAAGAATGGTTAGCAAAAGATATTTTCTTTTTTGACACACCCATGAAGGAAGGTTGTATATTGTCATGATCAGCGGCCATGTCTTTGTGCGTCTTTGCTCCTCTCGGCAAATGGATTCATTCCATCGGTACTCGAGCAAACCTTACATTTCGTGGATCCTCGGCAAAAGTCCGGATATTTCTTATCAATTCTTGCCATTGCTTTGCATCTATTTGGATGTCGTAACTTTCCATCATCTTTCCTTTCATCGAAGCATGCCGGATCATAAGTTACGCATCATCGGGGTTTGCAAATAAACACCTCAAACGATCAACCACGGGGAGATACCATATCACCAATGCAGAATTCTTCTCAACGCATAATAGTCCACTTCGATATTGCTAGTGGGCTTTGAGCGTTTGTCTTGTTGAGTCTTTGTTTGGGTCTTCTTTTCGCTTCCTCCCGAAGAAACAGAGGCTGCATTCTCTTCCTCTCGATAATCTTTATTCGTCTTGTACCTACTAGCATCACAGTTTGGATAGCTGTCTAAGTCTTTATACTGATCACCCCGATATAGAATACAATGATTTCTACATGCGTGGATCTTCTCAACACCCATCGTAAGTGGACTAACTAGCTTCTTTGCATAGTACGTGTTAGCAGGCACTTTGTTCTCCTTAGGAAGAAGGTCTCCAAGTACACGCAATAAATCATTGAAGCTAGCATCGGACCAACCATATCTAGCCTTAATCGTCAAAAACTGAAGAACAGCCCGTAGTATCGATCACTCTGCGGAACAACCTTTCGACTCGTCGTACAAAGGCTCCTCTGCTGCCTTCTTCAAGGCCTCCATTCGCTTCATAAAGAATATTGATGGATCCACACAACGGTTCATTATTGCCTCTAAGAAATCTGCATCTTCAATGGCATCAGTGTTAGCATGCTGAGTTTCATTGACATCGGACGTAGCATTATGAGTTTGATTGACATCTTGCATAGTATGATGGGTTTCATTGAAATCGACATAGCATCACATTCATTGAGATATGGCACTTTGGACCCTCCACATTGATGTTACTTGCAGTGTTGTCAGTTGTCCGCATATAAGGTGTAGAACTACCCTCACCATGTTTTGTCCAAATCAAGTAGTCCTCCATAAATCCTCTGCAAACCAGATGAGAATGGATTGCTTCCACATTGTCAAATACCACAATATTTTTACAGTCTGCGCATGGACAACATATGTGCTTTGCCTTTGTTCTCGAGCATGTATCTTCACGGTATCAATAAATTTTTGGACCTCCACTACATATGATGGGTCTAATCTTGATAAGTTATACATCCATAATGACCTCTCCATATTTATCTGTAATTAGTTAAGAAAATATTGTATGTCACTTATTTTTATAATTATAAGAATTAATTAAACAGAGGTGGCATCATGATTAACAAACCCTAGGTATAAGCAATAATAACAAACTCAAATTAACAAACCCTAAGTACATAAAATACTAACTAACCCTAATTAATGAACCATTAATTACTAACTAAATTAATTCACTAACCCTAAGTACATGAAATACTAACTAACCATAACTAATAAATGAAGATGGCATCATGATTAGCAAATCCTAAGTATAAGCAATAATAACAAACCCTAATTAATAAACTCTAAGTACATAAAATACTAACTAACCCTAATTAATAAATGGAGATGGTATCTTGATTAACAAACCCTACATCTTGATTAACAAACCCTAAGTGTAAGCAATAATAATAAATCATAATTAATAATCCCTAAGTACATAAAATACTAACTAACTCTAATTGATAAACCATTAATTACTAACTAAATTAATTCACTAACCCTAAGTACATGAAATACTAACTAACTCTAATTAATAAATAGAGATGGCATCTTGATTAACAAACCCTAAGTATAAGCAATAATAACAAACCCTAATTAACAAACCTTAAGTAAATAAGATACCAACTAACTCTAAGTACATAAACCATTAATTACTAACTAAATTAATTCACTAACCCTAAGTACATGAAATACTAACTAACCCTAACTAATAAATGAAGATGGCGTCATGATTAGCAAACCCTAAGTATAAGCAATAATAACAAACCCTAATTAACTAACCCTAAGTATATGAAATACTAACTAACCCTAATTAATAAATGGAGATGGCATCTTGATTAATAAACCCTAAGTGTAAGCAATAATAATAAATCATAATTAATAATCTCTAAGTACATAAAATACTAACTAACTCTAATTGATAAACCATTAATTACTAACTAAATTAATTCACTAACCCTAAGTACATAAAATACTAACTAACTCTAATTAATAAATAGAGATGGCATCTTGATTAACAAACCCTAAGTATAAGCAATAATAAAAAACCCTAATTAACAAACCTTAAGTAAATAAGATACCAACTAACTCTAAGTACATAAAATACTAACTAACCCAAATTAATAAACCTAGAATTCTAATAAGTATTTTTTTTATAATCCGAGCAAGATACAATTTCTTTGTAAATTTAAAAAAAAATAGCTAAAACTCTCTCTCTCTCTCTTGCCCTAGCTATGAACCCTAACCCTAACCCTAGATTTAGAGCACCTCCAATACAAGAATTGAACCAATGAATCACTAAAAAATATAGCGGCAACAACAACAACTAACCTTTTAAAAGTTTCTCACCAAAGAAATGAAGTTCAAAACCTCCCCTTGGAATCGCCACTTCTCTGTCCGCCCTTTGTGCACACAAAGACGGGAGTAACTTGTTCTTGTGCGGAGGTAGAAGAAGGGAATTTATATCGGTATTAACACAGGCGGTTGGTAAGGAGAACCGCCTGTAAAACAATTTACACAGGTGGCTCTCTTAAATCTGCCGCTTTGTGTAAATAGCTGTATTTACACAAGGCGGTTTGTAATGTCGGCCCACTGTGTAAATTGTATTTACACAGGCGGTTGGTATTGTGAACCACCTGTGTAAATACAACTATTTACATAGGCGGCAGATTTAAAGAGAGCCTTTGTGTAAATGGTTTTACGGCGGTTCTCTTCTTGGGCCCACCTTATTTTTTGTACTGGCGTCAGGATATAGTGAACCGACTGTGGAAAAAAATCAAGGTGCCAGCAAAAATGATTTTTGTAGTAGTGCGGCCAGGATTGGCTGATCCAACGTAGGCAAGGCATGTGATGCCTGTTTAGAGTAGTACATATACTGGTGATTTCATATTACTACCTTCTTTTTTTAAAAAGAATTTCACATGTGGTGTTAGCGAAATGCCAGTAGCAACAATATGCTAAAACGTGCGTTTGGTAGGGCCTGCAGGCTGTCACTACTGCTGCTAGGTGCTGTCTAGCTCGGTTTTTCATTTGAGTCCCAGTTAATTAGATTGTACCGGTGGAATGACTCAAGGTATTATTCCCCTCCAAACAGTGTCACTAGCATGGAATTCCAGCCCAACACTTGTTTTCAACTATAGTCTTGTTGCTACTATATTTTATCTTGGGAAAGAAAAAAGAGAGAGTTATGCTGCCTAGCTTCTCAATGTTAAGTACCTCCGTCCTGAAAAATGATACGATTATATTTATCTCTGTAGCTAAATAATAAATTTAAGTTTGACCAAATTTTTTTTGAAGAATAGGTTTGACCAAATTTAGGGACTAATTATCAATATTTATGATACAAAATAGATATACTATGAAATTGTGATTATATATTTTATTACAAATCTAATGATATATGGAGGCGTTAGAGCGTTAGATTGTGAGTTGCCATAGAAGGAACTGAAGACAACTGCTTAAAGAGAGGGCCCCCTAGCTGCAGGCCCGCGCTTGCACTCGAGCCACCGTTTGTTGAAGGACGTCCTCGCCATTACTAATAAAATATGCAGTAAGGAGAGAAGCTCAGCTCACATAATAGAGCGTAGGTGAGGAAAAGAATGTGGAGACGGGGGACACTGAAATGTGGGTTTCGTGGTATGTTGTATCAGCATGTCATGTAAGTGGACCGAGTGGGCTAGAGCCGGTGTAGACTAATGATGGCACCCAAAGCATCAAAAGTGAAATTTCAAAATTATGAGAGTTGAGGATCTAAAATGACACATAATTTGGATGAATAGGTGAATAATTCATACACAACATTCCATTCTTTTGTCGAGGGTTTTAGCAATTGATATCCTTTCGCAAATAGTTGAAATGCAATTTCATGATCTGCATCTTTAACGGTAAGAAACGTCCGCAAAGTATTGATTAGTGAATCTACAAAATCCCTCGAGTTGGATCTGACTAAATCTAGATATTGTGGACATTACCTCATTTCTTTTCCAGTGCATTTTTTATTCTTAAGTTCCTATTTATAGAACACATATCTACAGGCTTGCATCCTTATATTTTAATTCAAGAGTTTTGGACCCAAGTGACACTGACAATCATGCATCCTTATATTTGTGGACCCAGGTGACACAATCATGAAGTGTAGGTACCGTTAATGAGTTTTATGCATTTCCCCCTTGAATAAATAGCGCTTTTCTTAGATTTTACTAAAAGAATAAAAGTGCCTATAGTATATCTGGGGAACCCGACCAAAAATAAACAAACTTATGAGTTTTCAGAAGATTTAAAAACGATGTGCATATATACATACTTGCATATACTGTATCTACAGGTGTGCATGACTTTTTTCTTTCTAATTCTACTTTTTTAACTCAACATTTTGTGACAAGCACATATATAATTGCACTATGCATGCATGTGTCATTTCAATCTTTCTGAAAACTCCTAAATGTGTTCACAGTTCCCACTAAAGAAGGATATGTTTGTCCTGAATAATGTTTTCCCCTGTTGTACGCAGCTCACACATATATACAACAACATTTTTCGCTTGTGCCCCGAGAGGCAAATCCATGGCAGAGGTTGTAGCGGGGGCACTACCGACCCTCCTCGCCAAGCTTGTTGATCTGATTCATGGCGAGTACAACCTACAAAAGGAGGTGAAGAGCGGGATCGTGTTCCTAAGGGCAGAGCTTGAGAGCATGCAGGGTGCTCTAGAGAAGATCTCAAATACACCAGTACACAAGCTGGATAATCAGGACAAGATATGGGCTAGAAACGTCAGGGAGCTCTCCTATGACATAGAGGACAGACTTGACATATTCATGGTTCAATGCAAAGGGAAGAAGCCAGTCAAACAGCATGGCTTCAAGGAGGCCATTGATAAGAGCCTCGAATGGTTGATGCAGCCCAAGATTCGCCATAGAATTGCTACAAAAATCAGAGACATGAAGAGCCGTGTTGAAGAGGTAGCCAAGCGCCGTGATCGGTACAAGGTCATCAGTAATGATGCTGCTAAGCCTGTAACAGTCGATCCTCGATTGTTGGCTCAGTACTACGAGGCAATAGAGCTCGTTGGCATTGACGAGGCAAGAGAAGAGGTAATCAAGATTCTCGGAGAAGACAATGAAGTGCGTAGGCCACAAGTCCTCCTAAAAGAAAAAGTGTGTAGGCAGCAGAAAGACATGATAGTTTCCATTGTTGGATTTGGTGGCCTAGGGAAGACAACTCTTGCCAATGCGGTGTATGAAAAGCTTAGATCACGATTTGATTGCTCGGCCTTTGTTTCAGTATCTCAGACTCCTGACATGGATATATTACTCAAGGACATGTTTTATCAACTTGCAAAGAAAAGGAATGCAAGAAATCAAGTTATGGATGAGGTCAGAGAATTCCTCAAGAATAAAAGGTATGAAAGCATCTCAGAACCTGACGAATTTTATATCTCATAATAAGGTTTCTTTTTTCTTGGAAATTGTCATTCACTATAATTCTCATAGTATTTTTTTCACATGCACACTACTAGAAACGCCTAATTTGCCAAGTGTTCAAAAGTTTGCCGAGTGCTTTCTCATAGGCACTCAAAAAACAACCTCGTTGCCGAAAGTGTCGAGGCCAAACATATCAATCACTCCTAGAAAAAATTCCGTCCAAATAAATTTATGATTGTTGTCATATTAAGTTAGATGAAAGTAAACTTTATATAAAAATTGTAGATCTTAACAACATCCATAACTTTGTAGCTAATACACTTTTTTTTTAACTTGGATTTTTTAGAGCCTAATATTCGCTAGAGTTTCTCACTTTTTAAAATTGATAATTTTTTTTTTATTTTTCAAACTACCTGGATGAAGACATGCTCTATATTAGAGTTCTAATACTTAACACATGATCTATTAAAAAATTTTCATTTAAGATTATTTAAAACCTCAAATTTCAATATAAGGTTCGGTAAAGTGAATATAAAATAAAAATGTTTCTTGATAGGATTTTTGGAGACATGCCCACTGATTAATTAGAGCCAGACACTTTTTGGACCGTTTCTATAAATGGTCAGACATTCCCTAAGGAAATACCCATCTCTCTTAATCATTTACAGAGGTGAGAATCCTAAATTAATAGAGCATCTCGGTTAATCTACTGTTTATAGATGCAGTCGTCTTAGGATGCCCTCCTGACAGAGGCACCTGTGTAATTAGCTATTTTCAAAGCTGGGCTAAGTGTGCTGCCTATAAAAGTTGATTAACAGAGGCAACACGTTTCAGTGACCCTCTTCTAACATAGCTGTCCTAGAAAATTCATATTTTTTATGGACTCGAATGAACACAAATTCTATACTAAAACTGTAGAGGTTGACGCGATCTACAACTTTGTATTGGCAAGTTCTTGATTTGATACTGCTTAGAGGCCCAAGAATTCTTTTTAAATTCTCAGATTTTTAAAATTTAGAAGTTCCAAACAGCCATAGACATTGCCATTGCATATTCTAAACTTGTATGATCTACAAATTTGTAGTTAACATGTTTTTGAAAGTCATTTCAAATAAAAGCATTCATTTTCTGTATTAAGAGTCTGTTTGGCAGCATGGTTTAGTGTTTAAAATTTAAAAGTCCAAACACTAGAATCTCTAATAAACGAGTGATCCAGAAACATTTTGCTCTCAGAATCACTTGAATTATTTCTCCTTTTTTTTTCTGTTTATAGCAATAAGAAATGCTCCTACCTCCTCGTCGTGCTCGTCGGCCTCTGCATCGCCGCCACCGTCCTCGGCGCGCTCCTGCCGGAGAGCTTCCCCGTGGACCTGGCCTCGGGCGTCCTCATCGCGCTGCAGGGGCTCTGGTTCTACCAGACGGCGTTCACGCTCTACGGGCCCATGCTCCCCGCGGGGTGCGCGCGCGACGCCGACGGCCACATCGACTGCCATTTGCGCGCCGCGCAGGAGCGCGCCGAGCAGCTCGCCAACTTCCAGTTCTTTGGCCTCGTCTTCCTCGCGTTCGTTTACGTGCTCGGCTGCTACGCCGTCGCCGCGTCGAAGTATGGGCACCCGGAGCTCGCCGCCATGCACGACAGGCACGTCGCAGCCATGGACGGTGGCGACGCCGGCGGTGACCGCCAGGAGGAGTGCGCGATCTAGCTGCGAATGGTGCTGCTCGGGTTCTTGGATTTGGTATAGCTGCTGTATAGGAAATTCAGAGTACATGCATATGGTCAGAAATGGCTTGGCCATTCAGAGATTTCAGAGTTTCGCTGTCAGGGTAGGGAGTGTACATTTTGGGATTAAATTGAGGCAAGATTACCAAAGCTTTTTGTCATCAAATTTATAAATGGGTTCACGAGTTGCTTAATTTATTATACTGTAACTGATACTGATTTTAGATGAGTGATACAAAGAATGAGAGGAGTTACTTGTTAGCGCAATGGCGTTCTTGCAATGTTTGTTGTACATGACCCAATAATGTTTGTTTCATTCATTCATATAGCGATTACAGAAATCCAATTGTTCTTCTCATTTCTTACCTCAATCGAAAGGAAGAGGGTTTTATAGAAACTAAGCTAAAAAGCTGATTACAGAAACCAAAATTATGAGGTAATGCCTTACACATAATGGAGACATGTGACATGTTCTTTTGTCGTAATTCGCAATGGAAATTATCCGGACTATCAGACCTGCAAAGGCTGCAACACACTACCCGGCTACGTCCAGCGGGACATGCAGTTTTTTTGGGTAAAGAAAGTCTTGATTGATTTTAAGATCAAAATACCGAGTTGCGTATGCATCCAGATTCACACTAGGTAACAAAAATTTAATGAAATTAATAGACACATTTAGGGATTGTTCGGTTAGCCCGGAGTAGCCTAGGAATAGTTCCAGCTGATCAAATCTTATAAAATTTTAGCTATTTTAGCTTATTGGCCAGCTTGTAAGTCCTGCTGAACAACATCAGGCTTGTACTTTTAGGCTCAAAAAGGGCTTTGGTTTCATTATTCTTGGCTTTAGAAGACATTCCAAAAAAAAGTCTGGCCAAAGAGGACCTGAATACTTCGATGAGATGATCAAATGAAACACAGAGCTTGTTGGCATTGATTAGTCAAGAGATGAGATGCTCAAGATTCTGGTGGAAAGGAACGGAGCAACGAAATTTCAGGCAACAAGATAACATAGTTTCCGCAGTTGGATTCCGACGCTTGTGAAACACAACTCTTACTACAAATGCATAGAGGACAATTCTGACATGGACAAAATATTCCAAGACATGCCCTATCAACTTGCCGTGAGAAATAATGCAAAATTGATTGCAAAGCTTTTTCCGTCAAATTTATAAATGGTTTGCGAGTTGCCTAGCTTATGCTAGCTGTAATGGGTACCAATATTTGTATACTTTCATGCCTATGTGTCACAATAATGAGTACGATGCAGATACACATGCCGGTTCCAACTTAGATCACCACATCAACTAATGCATTCTGACGTGTCTGCTTTGGACTGGGATGTGATACATACTTATTAATAATATAGGGACCTAGATATATGATTTTATATTTTAGGGACTTAAATGAGAATCGTGTAATAGTTTAATTAAAGACAACTACTCCCTCCGTCTCGAAAGGAGTGAAACCATGCCGAGTTAAAATTTTTTTTTAACTTTGACCAACTTTATAGAAAAAATATAACAACATTTATGACATAAATTAAGTATATTATAAAAATATATTCTATAATAAATTTAATGATACTAATTTAATGATATAAATCTTAATGCTTTTTTTTTTTCTAAAAATTCAGTCAAAGTTTAAAAATTTTGATTTAAGACAATTCTAGAAATCACTTCTTTCAAGAACGGAGGGAGTAGTTGTTAACATCGAGGTGGCATATAGACTTAACTGCAAGTGCATGGTTGTCCGTCGATATCTAGAAGGACGCGTGATATGTGTATAGTGTGTAGGTCTAGTGTGCGCTCTAGGGTGTGCGTCTGTGTGCGTGTGGGGTGTGTGTGACAGTGTGAGTGTGTTTGAACGTGCGTTCAGATATACTAAATTGCATCTTGTAGGAGTCCAGGCTTAAAAAAAAAGTGCATGGTTGTCAGAGTAGCTTTTACCTAAGAGTAATCCAGGGTCTTGAATCCATAGGTAGCTAAAAACTACGTAGGGCAAGGATTTTAGAAGTGGGTAGAGAGGATTCCTATGTGTATTGTGATATCAAGCCAGAATAAGGATGGTACGTAGAGAGGAAATATTTGGAGCCCAAATCCATGGTCCCTATCAATAACAGTTTCAGTGTTGGTTAACAGGTTCGGCAAAGATGAGGGGGGGCGGGCGTCGTCAGCTTCTTGGCTACCTGCGTCGCCGCGCCGCCGAACAAACCGGTGCGCAGCAGCCGCTGGCCGTCCCCACATCCTCCGTGTCGGCCGCCATGAGAATTGGGAAGGGTAACAGGCTAGCGGTCAGCGAAGCTCCCAGGCCTTCTCGTTGGTTAAGCAGGCTGCTATTGGGATTTTCATTCAGTTAGGCTTTGCAGTGCTCGGTACTACACTTTCTGGGGCCAATACATGGTAGTCTGGGCCTTTACAGATTACCCGCTGGGCCAAATCCAAGGTAGTCCGGGCCTTATAATTTGCCAGAACAGCCCGAGTTGGCCTATTTTGGATGTGAACAGCACCAAAGCTGAGCCAAACTGTGCCGTGTTCCAAATTTCTTTTCTTCAAATTACAAATAAACTCACCCACGATTTGGACTAGAACTTGTAGCCTAGCTATATACTACAAGGTTGACATCCAAGGTGAAAGCGTCGAGGTTTGAATGTTAAAATGTGTTCGGCCATTCAAATTTGACTTCACTCACAAAAACATTGAATGTGAGACATCTGAATCCAATCTAAACCCAAGTTCTCCCCTAACTTTGAGCTCCCAAATCTTCCAAACTTTAAGCTTAACCACTAGAGTTATTTAACAACTACTGAAGCCCTACAGTTCAGCTAGAACTTTTGTTAAAACCAATCTCAATATTGCTACACGAAATCATGAGAAAATCCTTGATGAAATTGGCTGGTTGAGCTTGGGTTCAAGCTATGAACTCGGCCAAGCCGAGTTCGCCCCTAACCGTCACCAAGGTCTGCTGCCACGTGTTGTCGTCCTCACTCGCCGTTTCCATTTGCATGGGCCGCTCATGCATGTACAGCGTGAGGCCGCAAGATGGACCATCCACTTGGCAAGTAGAACATTATGTGTTGTTGTTTTTAATCTGTTTGCCAAAAATAGATGGAGAAACAATCATAGACTTTGCTTATGATTTTTTTTCTTTTATTTTGTGTTCAACTTTGTTCTTTTTTGGGTTCAGCTCATTATCGAAGAACTTATAAAAACTTATCTCTACAGAAAACAATTCCATTTTCCAAAAAATGCATGTGCGCTTTGCTTGAATACGTGCCATGTAAGTTTAGAGACGGCTGGCCTAAAACATCAACGCACAACCGCCTCTACCAATTTTGGTCATAGTACTATAGTGCTCCCTGCTTCCCATGCTTCTAGATAAATTTAGAGACGGCTGGTCTAAAACATCAACGCACAACCGCCTCTACAAATTTTGGTCATAGTACTATAGTACTCCCTGCTTCCCATGCTTCTAGATAAATTTAGAGACGGCTGGCCCAAAACATCAACATACAGCCGCCTCTATAAATTTTGGTCATAGTATTATAGTGCTCCCTGCTTCCCATGCTTCTAGATAACACGGCTGATCAAGCTAGAATATCTCAGTGCGTGTAGCAGTACGCTGATGTTTTGTACTTGGCCATCATGAGTATATTCATGTGTGCATAGTACCCTCTGGACTTATTTGTAAATCCTTCATTGGTCCCATAAAAAATACAATCCTACCATTCAATTTTGTCCAAGGAAAAAAGGCACACATGCAGAGCACATGTAACCAATCTTCCACTCATTTTGTTTTGTCTTATGTAAAGAAAAAAAGAAAAGCTGCCGCACACGAATTACTAGCTAGTTTACTCGCTTCCAGAACACTCCCGTACAAGCTCCTTCTTCAGCAAACTATCACAGTATAGAGGTATTATTATGGTAACTTAACACCGTTTCTTGGTAACCGTGCTTAGTCCCACGTATTTTCTATGTGACGGAGCAGTTCATACATACATGGAGGTCATACATATGCACATATATAGTGGCTGTTTGATTTGATGGACCGCTGATAGCTACAGTTCACATGTAAAAATAAACACATGTATTTGGCAAATTTTTGCCGATCCACATGTTTACAAAAATATCTCGGATAAAACAAAACGAATTGATTTAGCCCACAGGAGCCTTATCACCGCCATCCGCCGGTGTCTCAATCCCGCGGCCGGTGCATTTGCACGCCATAAACGTCGGTGGATGCGTCTTCTTCGCGGAGAATATTTGGGCCAACTACTATTCGTAGTACTATAGCTCAAATTAAACCTCCTGATGAAAATCCTTTATATATGACGCCATTCTTTGCTGGTCTCATCATCAGTTAGTCTAGACACTGGCACACTGCTTATTGCTTATATATATATATATATATATATATATATATATATATATATATATATATATATATATAATCGCATATCCATACAACAGAACAGATCCATTCCAAGGGAAGCTTGCTATGCCATTCATGACCATGACGAACTAAATTTCGTTTCAATTTTTTGAGACATCGATCCTCCAGTGCCTACAGTGTTCATGCTATACAGCAGCGCAGATAACACAGCACGCCATGGCTAGCACCACGATCCCTACAGTCCTTCTCGTCTCCGCCATCCTCGTCGCCGCAGCGACCTACTTGCGCCATGACACAAGCAGCGGCATCGCCGGAACGCACCTCCACTTCTACATGCACGACGAGTACACGGGCGCGAACCCGACGGCCGCGCTGATCGTGCCCGGACGGCCGCCGCTCTCCAGCTCCAGCTCCAACACCACCGGCACCGGCAGCGGCGACGACGACGACCCGCGCCGGTTCGGCGACATCGCCGTGATGAACAACGCGCTCACGGAGGGGCCGGACCGCGGCAGCGCGCGCGTGGGCACGGCGCAGGGGTTCACGGTGCGCGTGGCGGAGCGCGGCTCCGTGAACGCGCTCAGCCTGCACCTGGTGATGGAGGCCGGCGAGCACGCCGGGAGCTCGCTGGTCGTCAGCGGCAGGGTCGACACCGACCTCGCCGTGCGCGAGTCGGTCATCGTCGGCGGCACCGGCAAGTTCCGTGCCGCGCGGGGCTACGCATTCAGCAGGAGCTACGACTACGACCTGGCTAAGGGAGGCGTCGTGGAGATCGATGTGTACCTGTACTAGGTGTCTAGGTATATGGATGGCTATGGTACGAGCCCAAAATTTGATGCAGGGACAGCATATGGTGATGCATGTATGAGGCGGCAACGAGTTGAAAATTTTATCCAGTAATAAGGATTTTGCAGATTCGATCGCATGGAGTTGGTCTCAACTTGGCTTTGTAAGAAAAAGAGAAACGGTGGCAGGCATGATGCCACTGTAATTACCACCACAATCAGTTGGATGGATTAGTTGGGAGGCGGGGCCGCCGTACGAATCTTCTTCGTGGCCGCCGGCGGCGGATGGTTTTTGACTATTGCGCTGTCCGCATCTGGATTTTTTTTTTCCCAAAGGACTCTAGCTCAAGTGGTTAGAGCTTTCCAGCGGCACCCCACATGTCCTGAGTTCGAATCCCCGTGGGAGCGAATTTCAGGCTGAGGGTAATAAAAATCCCCTCGCTGGCGTAGCCAGGGTTCGAGGGTTTTTCCGCGATCGGGAAGAATCGCTTTCTTCTTAATGAAATACGGTTGGGGGCCTCTCCCCCTCCGGTCGCGTTTTTTTTTATTTCATTTTTTAAAGGTTTTTCCGCGATCGGGAAGAATCGCTTTCTTCTTAATGAAATACGGTTGGGGGCCTCTCCCCCTCCGGTCGCGTTTTTTTTTTTTGATTTCATTTTTTTTAATTTTTTTTTAAAAAACGCATCTGGATTCTTGAGGGCTCCATCCAGTCCTCTCGTCCTCGCTGGCCCAGTGCAGCCAGCCATGTGGTCCATCCAGCTCACAAGACCTGCCTGGTGCTGCTGCTCTGCTCCCAACTTGCCTGATGCATCGGTGATCAATTATGCCTACTACTACTATTACAAATCCAAATCCATCAAGGACCACGACCCCCTGCTTGTCTCGTCGTGGGTACTGGTACTTTTCATGTTTTGGTGAAAGAAATTAATGAGTTCTTTTGATGAAAGGGTTTCGTGGCGCCGTTCCTTTTTCGAAGGCCATACACTGACTTTGTTTGCCCAACAAAAAATAAACACTAGTAAGGGGGTGTTTGGATTCCTCCCTCAAAATTTTTTCCCTGTCCCATCGAATCTAGTCATACATATATGGAGTATTAAATGTAGTCTAAAAAAATAATTAATTGCACAGATTGCGATAACTTTGCGAGATGAATCTTTTAAGCCTAATTAGTCCATGATTTGATAATGTGGTGCTACAGTAAACATTCACTAATGACGGATTAATTATACTTAAAAAATTTATCTCATCGTTTTCTGACGAGTTCTGTAATTTATTTTTTTTATTAGTATTCGAAACCCTCTTCCGACATCCCTCCGATATTCCGATGTGACATAGGCAAAACTTTTTCCACACCATCCAAACACGCCCTAAGTGTTTGGGTTTGCTGTACTAGTATGCAACAGTGAATAGACTCTGCATTCTCCACTACTTTTAGCATTCCCCTGACTTTCAGCCAGTCTCACATCAGACCAGAATCTAATTGGTCCTAGTATGAACGAACGAACGAAAGCTTCAATGTGCCATCTGACGTTACTTTACGTTGAGCTGGACAGAAAGAAAGATCTTTTTGGTTTCACCTTTACCACTACAAGTGCGAGGTGGGGCCGGGCCTGTGTGTGTGTGTGTGTGTGTGTGTGTGTGTGTGTGTGTGTTACTGTTGCTAAGTACTCTACAGTAGCAAGCAAGTGCAGTCTGACTCTGTTTTGCATTTGGGCGCTGTTTGGGAACAGGGGGCCCAGATTGATCTCACATTCTCACCCCCTCTGTGGCCCTGCTTTTAACCTTTTTCCCCTGCAATCATATCTTCAACCCTGACCAGATATTGTTTATCCTGCAATCATATCGCTGTTTTGTTTCGTCTTGGATCGAATCTTTGTCACCATTGTTAACAGGATGGGGCCGGCCATGTTTATCATGTGAAGTAGTTGTAGACTTATAGTACGTACACGACGGCAGCAAAACAATCATAGATTCGCGCCCCCATTACGCAGCAATCATGAGTTCATGACCCTGTTTACCAATGGTTTTGAGTGCAAGGAACAATTTTTAAGAGATTCAGGTGTAATAGCACAAGAGCTCAAGTGTTCGATAATTTTCAGTGCAAGGAATAACTTTTAAGACATTACCTCATTTCTTTTCCAGTGCATTTTTGATTCTTAAGTTCCTATTTATAGAACACATATCTACAGGCTTGCATCCTTATATTTTAATTCAAGAGTTTTGGACCCAAGTGACACTGACAATCATGCATCCTTATATTTGTGGACCCAGGTGACACAATCATGAAGTGTAGGTACCGTTAATGAGTTTTATGCATTTCCCCCTTGAATAAATAGCGCTTTTCTTAGATTTTACTAAAAGAATAAAAGTGCCTATAGTATATCTGGGGAACCCGACCAAAAATAAACAAACTTATGAGTTTTCAGAAGATTTAAAAACGATGTGCATATATACATACTTGCATATACTGTATCTACAGGTGTGCATGACTTTTTTCTTTCTAATTCTACTTTTTAACTCAACATTTTGTGACAAGCACATATATAATTGCACTATGCATGCATGTGTCATTTCAATCTTTCTGAAAACTCCTAAATGTGTTCACAGTTCCCACTAAAGAAGGATATGTTTGTCCTGAATAATGTTTTCCCCTGTTGTACGCAGCTCACACATATATACAACAACATTTTTCGCTTGTGCCCCGAGAGGCAAATCCATGGCAGAGGTTGTAGCGGGGGCACTACCGACCCTCGCTCGCCAAGCTTGTTGATCTGATTCATGGCGAGTACAACCTACAAAAGGAGGTGAAGAGCGGGATCGTGTTCCTAAGGGCAGAGCTTGAGAGCATGCAGGGTGCTCTAGAGAAGATCTCAAATACACCAGTACACAAGCTGGATAATCAGGACAAGATATGGGCTAGAAACGTCAGGGAGCTCTCCTATGACATAGAGGACAGACTTGACATATTCATGGTTCAATGCAAAGGGAAGAAGCCAGTCAAACAGCATGGCTTCAAGGAGGCCATTGATAAGAGCCTCGAATGGTTGATGCAGCCCAAGATTCGCCATAGAATTGCTACAAAAATCAGAGACATGAAGAGCCGTGTTGAAGAGGTAGCCAAGCGCCGTGATCGGTACAAGGTCATCAGTAATGATGCTGCTAAGCCTGTAACAGTCGATCCTCGATTGTTGGCTCAGTACTACGAGGCAATAGAGCTCGTTGGCATTGACGAGGCAAGAGAAGAGGTAATCAAGATTCTCGGAGAAGACAATGAAGTGCGTGAGGCCACAAGTCCTCCTAAAAAAGAAAAAAGTGTGTAGGCAGCAGAAAGACATGATAGTTTCCATTGTTGGATTTGGTGGCCTAGGGAAGACAACTCTTGCCAATGCGGTGTATGAAAAGCTTAGATCACGATTTGATTGCTCGGCCTTTGTTTCAGTATCTCAGACTCCTGACATGGATATATTACTCAAGGACATGTTTTATCAACTTGCAAAGAAAAGGAATGCAAGAAATCAAGTTATGGATGAGGTCAGAGAATTCCTCAAGAATAAAAGGTATGAAAGCATCTCAGAACCTGGCCAATTTTATATCTCATAATAAGGTTTCTTTTTTCTTGGAAATTGTCATTCACTATAATTCTCATAGTATTTTTTTCACATGCACACTACTAGAAACGCCTAATTTGCCAAGTGTTCAAAAGTTTGCCGAGTGCTTTCTCATAGGCACTCAGCAAAACAGCCTCGTTGCCGAGTGTCAGAGGCCAAACATATCAATCACTCCTAGAAAAAATTCCGTCCAAATAAATTTATGATTGTTGTCATATTAAGTTAGATGAAAGTAAACTTTATATAAAAATTGTAGATCTTAACAACATCCATAACTTTGTAGCTAATACACTTTTTTAACTTGGATTTTTTAGAGCCTAATATTCGCTAGAGTTTCTCACTTTTTAAAATTGATAATTTTTTTTATTTTTCAAACTACCTGGATGAAGACATGCTCTATATTAGAGTTCTAATACTTAACACATGATCTATTAAAAAAATTTTCATTTAAGATTATTTAAAACCTCAAATTTCAATATAAGGTTCGGTAAAGTGAATATAAAATAAAAATGTTTCTTGATAGGATTTTTGGAGACATGCCCACTGATTAATTAGAGCCAGACACTTTTTGGACCGTTTCTATAAATGGTCAGACATTCCCTAAGGAAATACCCATCTCTCTTAATCATTTACAGAGGTGAGAATCCTAAATTAATAGAGCATCTCGGTTAATCTACTGTTTATAGATGCAGTCGTCTTAGGATGCCCTCCTGACAGAGGCACCTGTGTAATTAGCTATTTTCAAAGCTGGGCTAAGTGAGCTGCCTATAAAAGTTGATTAACAGAGGCAACACGTTTCAGTGACCCTCTTCTAACATAGCTGTCCTAGAAAATTCATATTTTTTATGGACTCGAATGAACACAAATTCTATACTAAAACTGTAGAGGTTGACGCGATCTACAACTTTGTATTGGCAAGTTCTTGATTTGATACTGCTTAGAGGCCCAAGAATTCTTTTTAAATTCTCAGATTTTTAAAATTTAGAAGTTCCAAACAGCCATAGACATTGCCATTGCATATTCTAAACTTGTATGATCTACAAATTTGTAGTTAACATGTTTTTGAAAGTCATTTCAAATAAAAGCATTCATTTTCTGTATTAAGAGTCTGTTTGGCAGCATGGTTTAGTGTTTAAAATTTAAAAGTCAAACACTAGAATCTCTAATAAACGAGTGATCCAGAAACATTTTGCTCTCAGAATCACTTGAATTATTTCTCCCTTTTTTTCTGTTTATAGCAATAAGAAATGCTCCTACCTCCTCGTCGTGCTCGTCGGCCTCTGCATCGCCGCCACCGTCCTCGGCGCGCTCCTGCCGGAGAGCTTCCCCGTGGACCTGGCCTCGGGCGTCCTCATCGCGCTGCAGGGGCTCTGGTTCTACCAGACGGCGTTCACGCTCTACGGGCCCATGCTCCCCGCGGGGTGCGCGCGCGACGCCGACGGCCACATCGACTGCCATTTGCGCGCCGCGCAGGAGCGCGCCGAGCAGCTCGCCAACTTCCAGTTCTTTGGCCTCGTCTTCCTCGCGTTCGTTTACGTGCTCGGCTGCTACGCCGTCGCCGCGTCGAAGTATGGGCACCCGGAGCTCGCCGCCATGCACGACAGGCACGTCGCAGCCATGGACGGTGGCGACGCCGGCGGTGACCGCCAGGAGGAGTGCGCGATCTAGCTGCGAATGGTGCTGCTCGGGTTCTTGGATTTGGTATAGCTGCTGTATAGGAAATTCAGAGTACATGCATATGGTCAGAAATGGCTTGGCCATTCAGAGATTTCAGAGTTTCGCTGTCAGGGTAGGGAGTGTACATTTTGGGATTAAATTGAGGCAAGATTACCAAAGCTTTTTGTCATCAAATTTATAAATGGGTTCACGAGTTGCTTAATTTATTATACTGTAACTGATACTGATTTTAGATGAGTGATACAAAGAATGAGAGGAGTTACTTGTTAGCGCAATGGCGTTCTTGCAATGTTTGTTGTACATGACCCAATAATGTTTGTTTCATTCATTCATATAGCGATTACAGAAATCAATTGTTCTTCTCATTTCTTACCTCAATCGAAAGGAAGAGGGTTTTATAGAAACTAAGCTAAAAAGCTGATTACAGAAACCAAAATTATGAGGTAATGCCTTACACATAATGGAGACATGTGACATGTTCTTTTGTCGTAATTCGCAATGGAAATTATCCGGACTATCAGACCTGCAAAGGCTGCAACACACTACCCGGCTACGTCCAGCGGGACATGCAGTTTTTTTTGGGTAAAGAAAGTCTTGATTGATTTTAAGATCAAAATACCGAGTTGCGTATGCATCCAGATTCACACTAGGTAACAAAAATTTAATGAAATTAATAGACACATTTAGGGATTGTTCGGTTAGCCCGGAGTAGCCTAGGAATAGTTCCAGCTGATCAAATCTTATAAAATTTTAGCTATTTTAGCTTATTGGCCAGCTTGTAAGTCCTGCTGAACAACATCAGGCTTGTACTTTTAGGCTCAAAAAGGGCTTTGGTTTCATTATTCTTGGCTTTAGAAGACATTCCAACAAAAAGTCTGGCCAAAGAGGACCTGAATACTTCGATGAGATGATCAAATGAAACACAGAGCTTGTTGGCATTGATTAGTCAAGAGATGAGATGCTCAAGATTCTGGTGGAAAGGAACGGACAACGAAATTTCAGGCAACAAGATAACATAGTTTCCGCAGTTGGATTCGACGCTTGTGAAACACAACTCTTACTACAAATGCATAGAGGACAATTCTGACATGGACAAAATATTCCAAGACATGCCCTATCAACTTGCCGTGAGAAATAATGCAAAATTGATTGCAAAGCTTTTTCCGTCAAATTTATAAATGGTTTGCGAGTTGCCTAGCTTATGCTAGCTGTAATGGGTACCAATATTTGTATACTTTCATGCCTATGTGTCACAATAATGAGTACGATGCAGATACACATGCCGGTTCCAACTTAGATCACCACATCAACTAATGCATTCTGACGTGTCTGCTTTGGACTGGGATGTGATACATACTTATTAATAATATAGGGACCTAGATATATGATTTTATATTTTAGGGACTTAAATGAGAATCGTGTAATAGTTTAATTAAAGACAACTACTCCCTCCGTCTCTGATAGGATTTTTGGAGACATGCCCACTGATTAATTAGAGCCAGACACTTTTTGGACCGTTTCTATAAATGGTCAGACATTCCCTAAGGAAATACCCATCTCTCTTAATCATTTACAGAGGTGAGAATCCTAAATTAATAGAGCATCTCGGTTAATCTACTGTTTATAGATGCAGTCGTCTTAGGATGCCCTCCTGACAGAGGCACCTGTGTAATTAGCTATTTTCAAAGCTGGGCTAAGTGTGCTGCCTATAAAAGTTGATTAACAGAGGCAACACGTTTCAGTGACCCTCTTCTAACATAGCTGTCCTAGAAAATTCATATTTTTTATGGACTCGAATGAACACAAATTCTATACTAAAACTGTAGAGGTTGACGCGATCTACAACTTTGTATTGGCAAGTTCTTGATTTGATACTGCTTAGAGGCCCAAGAATTCTTTTTAAATTCTCAGATTTTTAAAATTTAGAAGTTCCAAACAGCCATAGACATTGCCATTGCATATTCTAAACTTGTATGATCTACAAATTTGTAGTTAACATGTTTTTGAAAGTCATTTCAAATAAAAGCATTCATTTTCTGTATTAAGAGTCTGTTTGGCAGCATGGTTTAGTGTTTAAAATTTAAAAGTCCAAACACTAGAATCTCTAATAAACGAGTGATCCAGAAACATTTTGCTCTCAGAATCACTTGAATTATTTCTCCTTTTTTTTCTGTTTATAGCAATAAGAAATGCTCCTACCTCCTCGTCGTGCTCGTCGGCCTCTGCATCGCCGCCACCGTCCTCGGCGCGCTCCTGCCGGAGAGCTTCCCCGTGGACCTGGCCTCGGGCGTCCTCATCGCGCTGCAGGGGCTCTGGTTCTACCAGACGGCGTTCACGCTCTACGGGCCCATGCTCCCCGCGGGGGTGCGCGCGCGACGCCGACGGCCACATCGACTGCCATTTGCGCGCCGCGCAGGAGCGCGCCGAGCAGCTCGCCAACTTCCAGTTCTTTGGCCTCGTCTTCCTCGCGTTCGTTTACGTGCTCGGCTGCTACGCCGTCGCCGCGTCGAAGTATGGGCACCCGGAGCTCGCCGCCATGCACGACAGGCACGTCGCAGCCATGGACGGTGGCGACGCCGGCGGTGACCGCCAGGAGGAGTGCGCGATCTAGCTGCGAATGGTGCTGCTCGGGTTCTTGGATTTGGTATAGCTGCTGTATAGGAAATTCAGAGTACATGCATATGGTCAGAAATGGCTTGGCCATTCAGAGATTTCAGAGTTTCGCTGTCAGGGTAGGGAGTGTACATTTTGGGATTAAATTGAGGCAAGATTACCAAAGCTTTTTGTCATCAAATTTATAAATGGGTTCACGAGTTGCTTAATTTATTATACTGTAACTGATACTGATTTTAGATGAGTGATACAAAGAATGAGAGGAGTTACTTGTTAGCGCAATGGCGTTCTTGCAATGTTTGTTGTACATGACCCAATAATGTTTGTTTCATTCATTCATATAGCGATTACAGAAATCCAATTGTTCTTCTCATTTCTTACCTCAATCGAAAGGAAGAGGGTTTTATAGAAACTAAGCTAAAAAGCTGATTACAGAAACCAAAATTATGAGGTAATGCCTTACACATAATGGAGACATGTGACATGTTCTTTTGTCGTAATTCGCAATGGAAATTATCCGGACTATCAGACCTGCAAAGGCTGCAACACACTATCCGGCTACGTCCAGCGGGACATGCAGTTTTTTTTGGGTAAAGAAAGTCTTGATTGATTTTAAGATCAAAATACCGAGTTGCGTATGCATCCAGATTCACACTAGGTAACAAAAATTTAATGAAATTAATAGACACATTTAGGGATTGTTCGGTTAGCCCGGAGTAGCCTAGGAATAGTTCCAGCTGATCAAATCTTATAAAATTTTAGCTATTTTAGCTTATTGTTTACATTGTTGAGCTGGACAGAAAGAAAGATCTTTTTGGTTTCACCTTTACCACTACAAGTGCGAGGTGGGGGCCGGGCCAGTGTGTCGTGTTACTGTTGCTAAGTACTCTACAGTAGCAAGCAAGTGCAGTCTGACTCTGTTTTGCATTTGGGCGCTGTTTGGGAACAGGGGGCCCAGATTGATGTCACATTCTCACCCCCTCTGTGGCCCTGCTTTTAACCTTTTTCCCCTGCAATCATATCTTCAACCCTGACCAGATATTGTTTATCCTGCAATCATATCGCTGTTTTGTTTCGTCTTGGATCGAATCTTTGTCACCATTGTTAACAAGATGGGACCGGCCATGTTTATCATGTGAAGTAGTTGTAGACTTGTAGTACGTACACGACGGCAGCAAAACAATCATAGATTCGCGCCCCCATTACGCAGCAATCATGAGTTCATGACCCTGTTTACCAATGGTTTTGAGTGCAAGGAACAATTTTTAAGAGATTCAGGTGTAATAGCACAAGAGCTCAAGTGTTCGATAATTTTCAGTGCAAGGAACAACTTTTAAGAGCTTCAGTTCAGTGAGCGAAATTACATGGAGATAATTCGCACCCAACCCTTTCTTATCATCCTAATGGCGTACTTAGGCTTATTTACTGCTTTTTTTTTTTGGTCATTGGTTCATACCTTCAGAAGATACTAGTAATTCACCGTTCTGAATTCATGTTTTTGTATTTTACGGTCATGACTCATTTGCGATTTGCTTGCAACGACGACGAACACTTGCAGGTACTTCCCGCTGACGGACGGCGCGCTGTGCCTGGTGGCGGCGACGGCGTTCACGGCGGAGTTCGTGCTCTTCTACTTCCACTCCACGACGCACATGGGGCTGGAGGGCTACTACCACTACCTCCTCGTCGTGCTCGTCGGCCTCTGCATCGCCGCCACCGTCCTCGGCGCGCTCCTGCCGGAGAGCTTCCCCGTGGACCTGGCCTCGGGCGTCCTCATCGCGCTGCAGGGGCTCTGGTTCTACCAGACGGCGTTCACGCTCTACGGGCCCATGCTCCCCGCGGGGTGCGCGCGCGACGCCGACGGCCACATCGACTGCCATTTGCGCGCCGCGCAGGAGCGCGCCGAGCAGCTCGCCAACTTCCAGTTCTTCGGGCTCGTCTTCCTCGCGTTCGTTTACGTGCTCGGCTGCTACGCCGTCGCCGCGGCCAAGTATGGGCACCCGGAGCTCGCCGCGATGCACGACAGGCATGTTGCGGCCATGGACGACGCCGCCGGCGGTGGTGCCCAGGAGGAGTGCGCGATCTAGTTGCTCATGGTGCTGCTCTGTTCTTGGATTTGGTGGTATAGCTGTATAGGATATTCAGAGTACATGCTTGGTCAGAAATGGCTTGGGCATTCAGAGGTTTCAGACTTTCTCTGTCAGGGTAGGGAGTGTACATTTTGGGATTACATTAAGGCAAGATTACCAAAGCTTTTTCTCATTAAATTTATGAATGGGTTCACGAGCTGCTTAACTTATATGCTGTAACAAATACTGATTTTAGATGAGGGATATATTATATATGATGAAAGGAATACTTGTTAGCGCAATGGTGTTCTTGCAAAGTTGTGTTGTAGTTGACCCAATAATGTTTGTATCATTCACAGAGCGATTATAGAAACCACATTGCGCTTTACCTTTCTTACCTCAATCGAAAGAAAGAGGTCTTATATATAACATATAAACAACAAAAGAAAGAGGTCTTATATAAAAGACCCAAAAGCAACACACACACTATATCACATACTCTCCAAACAACCACTTTAGCATGGTTTGGAGCTCTTTTCTGCCAGACAAGATAAAATAAAATCGCTCTCTTGATGAAGCCCCCTAATTAAAAACCTGCTTTCATACTCTCATAGACCTTTAGGGCGAGAGAAAAAAAAGTGACTTTATGCAGCTCCCTCTCTAGGCCCATGAGGCGCTATCCTTGCACTTTGCTGAAATTTACACCATCTGCCACTTGGAAAAGGTCGTGACTTTTCTTTTCTGTTCGCTACATAGACACGACGCCGCCATGTTCAAAGTGGCAAAGCGACGCAAAATATTCTGTCGATCTTTTTTAAAAAAAAAGAGAATATATTAAATATCTCAGTTTTTATATCAATTAATATATATAGCTATTTCTTATTACAAATATTTTAAATTTAAATGACAATCCAAAGAACCACAAAAATAAAGATTTGAGCCATGACTCGAGCAAAAGTTATAACGAGGGAATATTAAATGAGAATATATCTAGTGTAAACTAACTTCTCTTGAAAACCCGTGCAAACCATAGTAAAAGGTCGTCTAAAATCACCAAAAATCACACATATACATGATATGATGATACACAACGTTGTAAAATATTTTTTTTCCAAACTCAACTTCGTTTTTGAGATATAAAAATAACAAATTTTTAACAAATCATTTAGACAACTTTCTGGCTTGAAATTTATTATTTTTATATCTCACAAACGAACTTCGATTTTGGACAAGATATTTTACAGATTTTGGACAAGATATTTTACAAAGTTGTGTATCATCATATCATCTACATGTGTAATTTTTTTTTATTTTAGATGACTCTTTTACCGTGGTTTGCACGAGTTTTCACGGGAAGTTAGTTTGCACTAGATACGTTCTCTTGTTAAATAGCAATCCTATTGCTAAATCTCCAGCTGTGCCGTGCAAATACTTGTAGCACGACTGTCTCAATGGCCGTACACCTCATCTTTATTATGTGGCGAAGCTCTTTCTTCTGAAGAAAAGACTAAAACCTAACCCAGTATGTCGCTTCAATCTTGACATGCGCTTCACATATGCATCTACTCCCTCTGTCCCTATTTAATTGTCGCCGTGGGTTTTTCGTGCCATAAGTTTGACTCGATTTGTAGAAAATACATGCAACATTTGTGTCTTCAAATAAATTTATTAAAAAACTAGATCCAAAGATCTTTCCGATGATACTAATTATGATACTAATTGATAATATTTAGTATTTATTAAAATTACCGATATTTGTTTCTTAAAAAGCAAGCGACAATTAAAAGGGAATGGAGGGAGTATTGGGCAACCCGAATCTATGCATGATACTAGTGTGCTCTTTCATTTGTTTAACCATTTGCATTCAAGTATTAAAAAAAATGTGGTGGAGCGCTCATTTGGTGTGTGAAAAATGAAATGGATGATCCTTCTTAAAATGCCGAGTTGCCTGATAGAGAAACAAAAGATAATTGTTGCTGTAACCCTGTGACTTCATAATTTCACTCGCAGCAACCATTCTGAGGATATATATATTTGGTAAATGCGATTGGAATTCTGATTATGTGCCCACTATACCTCTAAGGTATATATGGAAAGTACTTTGCTTCCCACGTTGCAGGCGATACATCAACTTTGGAATTTAATGATCGGAATATGGATAAATTCCTAGATGACCTTGTACCTTGTACGGGCAATACATCTTTCTAGATCATGAGTTTTGTATTATATCATGAGCTTGCAAGAGCATATTTATTTGAACGGTCAGTACAATGCAAAACATGATGCATTAATATCGGTTTCCTTTTTTAGTGTTAAATTTTTTTGAAGTTAAATTTGTAAATTCTATTTTACTCGTCGGATGAAAAACATATAGAAATGCATAGCAGCAAATGTTACTATTCGTACACAGGGGTATCTTGGACATCTCTCTGCAATGCATAATAGACATGGCTTCACTAGTTGCATAACGTCGAGGAAAAAAAGTGTGTTCTAGATTTATGATGTCACAAAAAAGTGCGTTCTTTTATTCTAGATTTACGAAATCAAATTAGTATTATTGGATAGTATATCTTTATAATGTGCTTATTTTATATCATAGATGTTGTTAGGTTTTTTCTATAAATTTAATCAAACTTACCCTATAGGAGGTAAGATCTCGATATCTTAGTGCACTGAAGACACGGCGGAGCTGCTGGTTGTCGAAGCTGCCAGATTGGATGATGAATCCGTCGCTTGTCGTGAGTCTGACCACCCTATCCATTGCCGTGATTGAGCTAGAGCCTGCTGACCTCAAAATCCTTGGGAGGTTTCCAGTCCTCCGCTATCTAGATCTGGAAGTGCAATCTAGATCTGGAAGTGCACCAGGAGAACCACGAAAGCCATGATCAATTCGCTGTTGGTGCTGGTTCGTTCCCATGCCTGGTACGCGCCGAGTTCTGCAGGTTTGCGTGGCCTGTGGTATTTGAACGAGGAGCTATGCCCAGGCTCAAAGAGCTCCATTTCAGCCATTCCTATGTGAGGATGGGGGGCAGAAAGTGGCAGCAGCCGTTTGGGACTAGGGGAAGCTGCCATCTCTCCAGCAGTATCAACATTGACTTCAGTATCGAAGGCGCCACCAAGGAGGCAGTGAAGCAAGCCAAGGCTGCGCTCCGTCTTGCAGCACAAAACCATCCCAATCGTCACACTCTTGAATCTGATCAAGTTGATGCACGGGTTAAGATGCAGGTACGACGCAGCTACTAATTTACTATTGTAGGTGTACTTAGCTCTAAATATATTATAGTATGAGGACTAATTTGTAAATGTACAAAAATATAGACAGAGGCAGAAGGATCGAGAGTGTGTCGATCCTGAGTTTCCCCATTTGCTCTGTTCCTGTTCATGGCGTATTCTCTCCTCAACCTCAAATCTCAAATCCCTTTTAAATCCACCAAATAATCCACAATATGGTATCAGAGCAGGTTATTCCTGTGGATCCCAATCCGTTTTATTGGTTGATTACTGAAATTTCGCGCCGTTGCCGCGGATTTGATTCCTGTACTGGTGGTCGTCTGTGTGCTGCTTGTGAGCACTGCTGAGTGCTGTGTTCTTTTGGTAGCAGCAGTGATTAAAGGCCTGGCTGCGTGATTTAGGGGCTGCTATTGCTTCTTTATTGGTACGTGACTCTTCTACTCGATTGGTGGCTTGGCTGCAGTTCTTTGGTCTACACGGAGGATATTTTTAGAGGCAGTAGCTATTTTCTTTATATTTCTCCATTGCCATTGTTGTATATCCTTTGAAGTATGGGTAGCAGTGGAGAAAAGGAAGTTGATTCTAGCATTGGAGAACTGTGTAAGATTCTCAGTAAAATGATGGAGCAGCATAAAGTGCCAGAGACTTTTAAGTATGCACTTGAGTCTAATCCGATTAAACTGATGGGACCAGAAAACTACATGAGCTGGGCTCGTCATGCTCGCTTAATCCTGAGCTCTCATGGCTACGAGAATCTGTTGGTTAAAAATCAAAGTGATAGTAAGGAGGAGATGGATGCTCAGACTAAACAGATTAATGATAGAGTACTTGTGTGGATGTTGAGTAGTATGGAACCAATTGTCCGAGAACAAGTCGAGACAATGGCCACAGTTGCTGAAGTGTGGGGTGCTCTAGAGAGTCAATTTGCAGGCAAATCAAATAAGATGCAAGCTGTTCGTATTATGCATGAGTTGTTGCACTTGAAGCAAGGCACAAAGTCTGTAACAGAGTATGCTGGTGACATGAAGAGGCTTTACAGGGATTTACACTACTTCCATCCATTTGTGCCTGTTGATCAAAAGGACATGGTGGTTCATCATACATGGTTCCAGTCATTTGTAAGCAAACTCTTTCTTGATGGGTTGAATCAAGAATTTGACCTTCGACGTCAACTTATTTTCTCCAAATCTGAATGGCCCAGCCTTGATGATATAATTTCTAGCATAATAGAAGAAGAAACTAGACTAGCTCATCCGAAAGTAGATGATTATAAAGGAGTTGATATCCGTGCTGCTCTATCAACGAAGGATAAGGAAATAATTATATGTGATCATTGTGGGCGTGAGGGACATAAAATAGAAAAATGTTTTAAGTTGCATGGTTTTCCACCTGGATGGAAAAAGGGAAAATCACAGCCAGGGGGAGTTAGAGGTGGTAATTGGAACAGAGCTAATCACACTGCATCTGAAAGGAAGCTTCCAGTGGTAGATACTCAAGCTCTTGAGAAATACAACTCCAAGCTTAAGATCTCTGAAGATTCAGCTTCCACCCAATGTTCCTCTACTAATTCCAGTTATCATGCCACTTCTCAAGGTATGAGATCTTTTCAGTCCTACACACCTAAACCTTGGATCATTGACACTTTGGAGCCACTAACCATATGACGGGGAGCATCTAATTATTTCATTTCTTACACCCCTTGTTCGAGGTAAGGATAAGGTACGTGTAGCTGATGGATCTATGGTTCCTATAACGGGACGTGGATCTGTTCGATGCACGGAAACCTTGTCCCTATCACCAGTCTTGCATGTTCCCGATTTCCCTATTAATTTGTTATCTGTTAGCTCTATCACAAAATCCCTCAACTGTAGAGGTTGGTTTGATCCTTCTCATTGTGCTTTTTCGGGAGCTAGGGACGGGGAGAATTCTTGGGGACTGGGACCATGCATAATGGACTCTACTATCTTGATGAAGGGAGTGATGAAGTTGCTTTTGCATCCAAGATGTCTCCATGTCAAGAATTGTTATTGCTCCATCGCAGGCTTGGACACCCTTCTTTTGCTGCTATGTCTCATAGTTATTCGTCTCTTTTTAATGCATGCCCTAAGGAATCTCTCATATGTGATGCATGCGAGTTTGCTAAACATACGAGGGTTCCTTATCCTAGTTTGGGTTTAAGAAGCAAAGCAAACCATTTGATATTATTCACTCGATGTTTGGGGACCATGTGAAGTGCATTCCATTTCGGACACAGATGGTTTGTGACTTTCATTGATGGCTTTAGTCGGTACACTTGGCTTTATTTCTTTGAAAAACAAAAGTGATGTTTTTATTGTTTTTAAAGACTTGTGTGCCTTTATTAAAAATAAGTTTGGCAATACTATCAAAGTCCTTCGTTCGGACAATGGTACGGAGTATGTTAACCAGGAGTTTGAACAATTCCTTACCATGAATGGTATCGAACATCAAATGTAACACCCCGGTGTTACGTTAACCTAAATCTGCCATGTCATCATCATCATTGCATGAGCATTCATCATTAGAAAACCCTAATGCAAACAATTAAAACAAGTTTTTTTTAATGTTAGGGTTGTTTGTGCTCTTTTATATCGTATGTGTATGTATGCATCATTTAAATTCCATCCACATGTTTGATTTGGATTTTAAAAGTGATCAACTAAAGGCAACCCTGGTGTGTATAAGTGTTTGGCTAACTCTTTCTTACACCCTAACCAGTTTTTTACAAGTCAAATGGTGCAAAAGAAAGAATCAAATTTGAATTTGGAATTCAAATTCTAAACCCTAGCTCAGTGGCTAAGTGTTGGAATTAGAATTTCACTTTCAATTTTGGTGAGTTAACCATAATTAATTTTCTAAATAAAAGTTGCTAACCAATGGCACCATTTCAAAGTATGAAGTTTGTACTTTGAAAGTATGCTATTGGTTGGGTTTGAAAAAAGTGCCACAACTTCATTAATTAATTGCCCAAAAATCCAATTTGAAAATCCTTTCAAAAAATCCAATTTTAAAAGCCTTTTATCCCTTTTCTAAATTTCATCTCAAAATATTCAAAATTTGGGAAAACTTCAAAAATATAGTTTGTGCATCTCTTGGAGCTCTACAACTTTGGTATACAAAGTTTTTCAAGTTTTTGAATAAAATTTTAAATAAATTCAAAAGTTCTTTAAATTGAAAAGTGTCCCCTTTTGAGTTTCCAACTCAATTTCAAAAATTATTCATTTTCATGAAAAACTTTCTACATGAAAATTGTAGATCTTGAGAAATGGAAAAACTTTTATTTTTGGAGATTTTCATCTTTTATTCAAAATTCAAAAGTAATTTTTAAATCCCAAAAACTAGAATTTGAGTTTATTTTCAAATTTGAAATGCAATTCAAAAATTGTTTGGATTTTGACAAAACTTCTTTAATGAAAGTTGTAGAGCACAAAATTCTGGACAATCTGTATTTTTGGAAAATTTTGAGTTCAGTTCAAAGTTTTGGAGTAATTTTGAAAAAGAAAATGGATGAGCTGTCTCTGTGCTACAGTGTTCAACAGTGGGAGGGGGGGACACTGCCGCTGCCCATGCCGGGAACTTCTTGCCGGCGCCGCTGTGGCTCTTCTCGCTTCCTCGCCGGCAATCCTGCGAAACCAACCACTGGCCGAAGTCGTGGCGTCGCTAGCTAACTCCACGGTGCATCCTTGTCCTATAAAAGGCGATCCCGGCCGCCAATTTCTCTTTCTCCTCTCCCCTGCACGCCGCCGGCCAAGTCTGTCCGCCGGCAAAATTGGCCTTCGCCACTCCACTTCCATCCCTCTGCTCGCGCACTCACCTCCGCCACGATCCTATCTGTCGTTTGCACCGGGAAGAGCAAGTTGAGAGCGCCGAGTTGCGCACGCGGGATCATCTTCCCCGGAGCCGGCCGCCGAGCGCCGCCGAGCTCGCTCACTTGCGTCCGGTCACCTCGGCGCACCTCCAAGCCTAATCAACGCGAGCACAAGTCGTGGTGAGCCTCATCTTGCACCCCTACCCCTGGTCTTGATCAATCCGAGCGAGTATCGGTTCAACGCCGTGGTGCCACCGCCGCCGTCTGCGCCGTCGGGCCGCCTCCGCCGCCGTTGCTCGCGCCCCGGTGGTGTAGAGTAGCCGTGTGACACCTTGTCGTGATCGGGAGGGTGAGAGGAATCCGTTTTTGCGATTGGCTTCATCGGAGGGATCCCCGCCGGCGCGAGCAAACGCCGGCGGCGCCGCTGTCTCTGCTCGGTAGGGAGAAAAGAAGGGGAGGGAGAAGGTGCTGACATGCGGGGGCCGGCATGTCGGCGTGAGAAGAAGGAGAGAAGGAGGGCGCGCGTGGGCTCGGCCGGGCGGGCCGCGCGCAGCGCTGAGCAGGCCGGGCCGACACTGTGCAAAGCGGCTTGGGCCGCCACAGTGGCCCGCGAAGAGAGGAGAAGTGTTTTTCCTTTTTCTTTTATGTTTTTAAATGCTGAGTTTTGTCTTTTTCATAATAATTTTAATTGGGCAGTTAAAAATAAAACAAAAATATGTCTGTGTTCCTTGAGTGATGCACTACCTAGGAAAAATACTAACTATGGTTTTTCAATAAAATTTAATTGTGCAATAAATAGCTCTTTAAATTGATAAATGCAACTTCCATGATTTTTAATAATTAAAATATAAGTCCAAAAATTTTGAAATTTGTTTTGTGAGCTTATTAGGTGATAATGATCTTAATTGTGAAGTTTGGTTAAGTTTTGATTAAGTCTTGTATTATGCTTAATTAACCCTTTAATTAATTAATGTTTAATTAATTAATCATGTGGTTAATTAGGGTTTAATTAATCCCCAATTAGTAAGTTAATTAGCGGCTTTCAACGACTGTAAAAATGGTCAATAAATTAGTAATCACTCTTAATCACTGTTAGCGTTGCTTGATTTTGGGATTGAGTGATGACCCTAGGTCATTAACCCTAATGACCTTCGGCATTTTATGTTGATTGCGTATCACTAGTCCGTCGTCGTCGACGCTAGTCATACCTTCTTAGTGCAACTATACCGTGAAGGAAAGTTGTACTCAAGATCGGTTAACAATCGTTGCATCATTAGCGCATGCTCTTTTACTACTGCACTGTAATCATGCATCTCAATCGTGTAGCCGTACCGTCTGAAGAAGGTGTTCGGCGTGAGGAGGTTGGTCCTGATCTCGACAGTGTCATCACTGCACCTAACTTCGTCGAGCCCCAAGGCAAGCCCCGGATGCATTTAAACCCTGCCTTGTATTTCGAAAAGCTTTTATATTGTATGTTGATGATGTGATGCATTAGGTAACAGGAGTTGTGTGATCACCTAATTTGGTACATTTACCATACCTTGATATATACCCTGGATATCTGTTTTGATTTCAAAAATGCTAGTGCATGCTTAGCCCTGCAAATAGCACAGGCTTTATGAAATGTTTTTAAAGATGTGATAACAAAAGTTCCCCCTTGAGGGCAATTACGAAAACCTGATGTTGCTTGTCGTCTATCCTTGTTCCGACGGGGTCAAGGATACACCACAAGAGCATGATGATGGATAAATCGAGACCGGGTGGAGTGACTTGCACCAGGAAGGGCTAGTGCCCTGGTGTAGTGTCGTCCACTTGTGAGTCGGTTAAGCACCGTTCGTTGCCTTGGCCCTGGGATCATGAGGTTATTGGATAGTACTAGTCGCATGCTAATGGCGGTAAGCTCCCTTGTACTATCTTTGACGAGAACGGATCTGGGACGACGAGTAGCGTGTACCCATCCTACGGGGCCACCGTGGAAGGGGACCGCGGCGTAGGGAGATGGTGTACTGTACCTCGTGGCTAGGACCCGTTCTGGCCGGGAGAAATGCAAGCGTGAGTTGATGTATGTAAGATGTCTGGTCCTGCATACATCGTGTGGCTAGGAAGCCCCAGCTGGGTATATAAAGCGATTCGAATCGTCGTGTGCTCCACGATATGGGAGCCGTGATCCTAGCACCAGCATCGTAGTAATAATGGAAGTTGATGATGGAAAGTTTTGAATCCGATACTTGGTTGACAAGTGATTGATGTAGTAAAGTAAGGACTGACTTAGTCTCTTTTGCAAAGGCGTCATTTGATCTTGCTAAAGCCTTACCTTGACTCCTATTAGCCAGCATTCCTGAGTCTTCTCCCCAATTTTTGAACGGGTAAGTCTTGCGGAGTACTTTTTGTACTCAGGGTTTGTTCAACCCCTGTTGCAGGTGAACCGTGTGAACAAGTGTGCTACGGCCCTTGTTGCATGACGGTGATCGAGGAAGAGTTTCTTGATGAATAGATTGTGTGGCCTGCAGGGGGGGGCACTTTCGTTGTGTGATTGTAATAAGGTTACGTAATGATACTTCCATTTGTTTTGTAATAATGCTACTCTGGTTTGTATAAGTTTGATAAAAGTTTTGTAAAATAAGTTATGGTAAGTCTTCCGCTACTCTGGTATTTTGTATGAAAACTGTTGTAATACTGTGATATCTCTGTAAATATCGATCCTGGGTGATCGTGGTTTATCGGGGATCCACCCGTGAGAACATTCTAGGTTATGTGGTACTCAAGTACTGCTGACAGAGGTCTTAGGGACAATGTCAGGTGCTTGTGGGCCATATAATTTAGAAGGTTCTGCCACAGAGGGTATCAGAGCGGTATTTACAAAGATACTCACAGTATTACTTTTCAAAAACTTCAAAATGTTTTGGATCCAAAAGTTAAATGTGGTTTGGTCCAAATTGCTTCTGCTCCGTCTTAATTCTTTCTTGTAGCCTTCTAGGTGCTATTTAAAAGAGTTTTAAGCGGAGTATCATGTTATTTTCTTTTTGCCCTATATTACTAAAAGAATGCTTATGTTACTTTAAAAAGTCTTTTGCTTGATCCGTAGGTTCGATCATGCATCATGTTTAATTCACTTATTTAAAGAATCATATCCCCGATAACAAGTGGTTGGGCTAAGTAAAATCAATCCTATTCTTGCTAGCCCTAGGATTTCCATCTTATAGGCTTTGCTTGTGTATAAATATGATCTTGTCTATAGCAGATGTCTGGCAACACTCGTGCTGGTTCTTCACACGAGGGAGGTGAGGTCCCTCAGGCACCACCAGCACCACCGTCCTTGGCTGAAGCTGTGGCAGCTTTAGTCCATGCCACCACTGAGAATGCCCGTATGCTACGGGAAATGAGTCAGAAAAGTCAGAATGCCCCACATGAGAATCATGGTCGTCGTAATCACGACGAAATCACATATGCGGACTTCACTGAAACTCGTCCGCCAGTGTTCACAAGGGCTGAGGAACCCCTAGAAGCTAATGACTGGCTTCGTATTATAAATCTAAAGTTTGACCTGCTAGAGGGTTGTCCTGACCTGTTAAAACCCAAGTTTGCTGCCCAACAGTTGAGAGGCCCTGCATCTGCATGGTGGGCAAACTTTCTCGCACGTCAGCCAGTTGGTCAGCAAGTCACTTGGGCCATGTTCCAAGATGCATTCCGTCAGCATTTCATTCCTGACGGAGTGATGCAAGCCAAGCTAGAAGAGTTTCTAGCAATAAAGCAAGGCAGTCGATCAGTGGTGCAATATGTGAACTTTGTTTAGTCAGCTATCACGGTATGCACTGAACATGTGGACACCGACCGTAAAAAAGAAGAAATGTTTTGTTCGGGGTTTAAAGAGTGATATTGAAACTCACCTTACGCCAACCCAACTGCCACCTTCTATGAGGCGGTGGATATCGCTATATCCTATGAAAGATCCATGCTTAAACAGAAAAATGAAGAGCGGCGTGCTTCCTCCAACCCATCTGGCGGAAACCAGAAACGTCAGAAGGTTATGTTCCACCCTACTCAGCATACCCACCAGCCATCCCGCTATCCACAGCACCAACAAAGTCACCAACCCTATTACTATCCACCACAAAGCGAGCAAAGCCATCAATCTTATCATTACCCTTGGCGGCGGCAAGCCTACCACAGCAACGCAGGAGAACACTCACCCTGCCGCCACAACCTACCCACAAACCCGAATGCCCAAGATACTCGAACTCCCACTCCATCAACTCCCCGGGCTTCGTCCCTTTGGTAGAGGTCATTGTTTTAATTGTGGAGAGCCACACTATGTTCGATATTGTCCCTACCCAATCCAGCATACCTCTAACTTCCAGCAAGGGCCGGGCAACCAGCAGCATCAGGGTCAAGGAAGGAGTAAGTCACAGTATGTCCCGAAGGTGAATGCTGGAAAGAAACCTGGGCGTGTGTATCACGTTCAAGCTGGAGATGTTCTTAAAGGAGAATCTTTTTTAATGGGTATGTTTCCGTCACCAGTCACCCCCGCACTTACATTATTTGATTACGGTGCATCGCATACATTCATCAATCGTACTTTTGTTACAAAGCATGAAGTCCGCATAACCGAAGTTAAAGATTAGTTTTTGGTATAATCGTCGGAGAGCATTATACATATATACGAGAAATGATATACCAAGTTTCTATATTTCTTGGAGTATATCTCTATCTCCTCAATCCGATGGTCTTGAAGGATCAAAACATAGAGGTGATCTTTGGAATAAGTTGGTTGAAGAAATTCTTGAATGAGCATTTTTAGGAGATTCTTCTTTTCCTTCTCCTAAGCCACGATTCGTTTCTAAGAATTGTGACTTTCTAAAAAAACATGAGACTTGTAATATGAACCCTTCTACCTCCCTTATGAAACCATGTAAGATGTGTCTACTTGATACATTTCCTTTTCCATTACTTAGCCCTAAGCTTTGAATCTCGGGGACGAGATTCCTTTTTAAGGAATATAATGTAACACCCCGGTGTTACGTTAACCTAAATCTGCCATGTCATCATCATCATTGCATGAGCATTCATCATTAGAAAACCCTAATGCAAACAATTAAAACAAGTTTTTTTAATGATAGTGTTGTTTGTGCTCTTTTTATATCGTATGTGTATGTATGCATCATTTAAATTCCATCCACATGTTTGATTTGGATTTTTAAAAGTGATCAACTAAAGGCAACCCTGGTGTGTATAAGTGTTTGGCTAACTCTTTCTTACACCCTAACCAAGTTTTACAAGTCAAATGGTGCAAAAGAAAGAATCAAATTTGAATTTGGAATTCAAATTCTAAACCCTAGCTCGAGTGGCTAAGTGTTGGAATTAGAATTTCACTTTCAATTTTGGTGAGTTAACCATAATTAATTTTCTAAATAAAAGTTGCTAACCAATGGCACCATTTCAAAGTATGAAGTTTGTACTTTGAAAGTATGCTATTGGTTGGGTTTGAAAAGTGCCACAACTTCATTAATTAATTGCCCAAAAATCCAATTTGAAAATCCTTTTCAAAATCCAATTTTTAAAAGCCTTTTATCCCTTTTCTAAATTTCATCTCAAAATATTCAAAATTTGGGAAAACTTCAAAAATACAGTTTGTGCATCTCTTGGAGCTCTACAACTTTGGTATACAAAGTTTTTCAAGTTTTGAATAAAATTTTAAATAAATTCAAAAGTTCTTTAAATTGAAAAGTGTCCCCTTTTGAGTTTCCAACTCAATTTCAAAAATTATTCATTTTCATGAAAAACTTTCTACATGAAAATTGTAGATCTTGAGAAATGGAAAAACTTTTATTTTTGGAGATTTTCATCTTTTATTCAAAATTCAAAAGTAATTTTTAAATCCCAAAAACTAGAATTTGAGTTTATTTTCAAATTTGAAATGCAATTCAAAAATTGTTTGGATTTTGACAAAACTTCTTTAATGAAAGTTGTAGAGCACAAAATTCTGGACAATCTGTATTTTTGGAAAATTTTGAGTTCAGTTCAAAGTTTTGGAGTAATTTTGAAAAAGAAAATGGATGAGCTGTCTCTGTGCTACAGTGTTCAACAGTGGGAGGGGGGGACACCTGCCGCTGCCCATGCCGGGCACTGCTGCCGGCGCCGCCGTGGCTCTTCTCGCTTCCTCGCCGGCAATCCTGCGAAACCAACCACCTGGCCGAAGTCGTGGCGTCGCTAGCTAACTCCACGGTGCATCCTTGTCCTATAAAAGGCGATCCCGGCCGCCAATTTCTCTTTCTCCTCTCCCCTGCACGCCGCCGGCCAAGTCTGTCCGCCGGCAAAATTGGCCTTCGCCACTCCACTTCCATCCCTCTGCTCGCGCACTCACCTCCGCCACGATCCTATCTGTCGTTTGCAGGGGGAAGAGCAAGTTGAGGCGCCGAGTTGCGACATGGGATCATCTTCCCGGGCCCGGCCGCCGAAGCGCCGCCGAAGCTCGCTCACTTGCGTCCGGTCACCTCGGCGCACCTCCAAGCCTAATCAACGCGAGCACAAGTCGTGGTGAGCCTCATCTTGCACCCCTACCCCTGGTCTTGATCAATCCGGCGAGTATCGGTTCAACGCCGTGGTGCCACCGCCGCCGTCTTGGCCGGGCCGCCTCGCCGCCGTTGCTCGCGCCCGGTGGTGTAGAGTAGCCGTGTGACACCTTGTCGTGATCGGGAGGGTGAGAGGAATCCGTTTTTGCGATTGGCTTCGTCGGAGGGATCCCCCGCCGGCGAGAGCAAACGCCCGGCGGCGCCGCCCGTCTCTCGGCCGGGAGAAAAGAAGGGGAGGGAGAAGGTGCCGACATGCGGGCCGGCATGTCGGCGAGAGAAGAAGGAGAGAAGGAGGCGCGTGCGTGGGCTCGGCCGGGCGGGCCGCGCAGCGCTGAGCAGGCCGGGCCGACACTGTGCAAAGCGGCTTGGGCGCACAAAGTGGCCAGCGAAGAGAGGAGAAGTGTTTTTCCTTTTTCTTTTATGTTTTTAAATGCTGAGTTTTGTCTTTTTCATAATAATTTTAATTGGGTAGTTAAAAATAAAACAAAAATATGTCTGTGTTCCTTGAGTGATGCACTACCTAGGAAAAATACTAACTATGGTTTTTCAATAAAATTTAATTGTGCAATAAATAGCTCTTTAAATTGATAAATGCAACTTCCATGATTTTTAATAATTAAAATATAAGTCCAAAAATTTTGAAATTTGTTTTGTGAGCTTATTAGGTGATAATGATCTTAATTGTGAAGTTTGGTTAAGTTTTGATTAAGTCTTGTATTATGCTTAATTAACCCTTTAATTAATTAATGTTTAATTAATTAATCATGTGGTTAATTAGGGTTTAATTAATCCCCAATTAGTAAGTTAATTAGCGGCTTTCAACGACTGTAAAATGGTCAATAAATTAGTAATCACTCTTAATCACTGTTAGCGTTGCTTGATTTTGGGATTGAGTGATGACCCTAGGTCATTAACCCTAATGACCTTCGGCATTTTATGTTGATTGCGTATCACTAGTCCGTCGTCGTCGACGCTAGTCATACCTTCTTAGTGCAACTATACCGTGAAGGAAAGTTGTACTCAAGATCGGTTAACAATCGTGCATCATTAGCGCATGCTCTTTTACTCGCGACCTTTGTAATCATGCATCTCAATCGTGTAGCCGCACTGCCGATGCGAAGAAGGTGTTCGGCGTGAGGAGGTTGGTCCCGATCTCGGCAGTGTCATCACTGCACCTAACTTCGTCGAGCCCCAAGGCAAGCCCCGGATGCATTTAAACCCCTGCCTTGTATTTCGAAAAGCTTTTATATTGTATGTTGATGATATGATGCATTAGGTACTTGAGGAGTTGTGTGATCACCTAATTTGGTGCATTTACCATACCTTGATATATACCACGGATATCTGTTTTGATTTCAAAAATGCTAGTGCATGCTTAGCCCACGCAAATAGCACAGGCTTTATGAAATGTTTTTAAAGATGTGATAACAAAAGTTCCCCCTTGAGGGCAATTACGAAAACCTCGATGTTGCTTGTCGTCTATCCTTGTTCGACGGGGTCAAGGATACACCACAAGAGCATGATGATGGATAAATCGAGACCGGGTGGAGTGACTTGCACCGGGAAGGGCTAGTGCCCTGGTGTGAGTGTCGCCCACTTGTGAGTCGGTTAAGCACCGTTCGTTGCCTTGGCCCTGGGATCATGAGGTTATTGGATAGTACTAGTCGCATGCTAATGGCGGTAAGCTCCCTTGTACTATCTTTGGCGAGAACGGATACGGGGACGAGAGTAGCGTGTACCCATCCTACGGGGCCACCGTGGAAGGGACCGCGGCATAGGGAGATGGTGTCTTGTACCTCGTGGCTAGGACCCGTTCTGGCCGGAGAAATGCAAGCGTGAGTTGATGTATGTAAGATGTGCGGTCTGCATACATCGTGTGGCTAGGAAGCCCCATTTGGGTATATAAAGCGATTCGAATCGTCGTGTGCTCCACGATATGGGAGCCGTGATCCTAGCACCAGCATCGTAGTAATAATAGAAGTTGATGATGGAAAGTTTTGAATCCGATACTTGGTTGACAAGTGATTGATGTAGTAAAGTAAGGACTGACTTAGTCTCTTTTGCAAAGGCGTCATTTGATCTTGCTAAAGCCTTACCTTGACTCCTATTAGCCAGCATTCCTGAGTCTTCTCCCCAATTTTTTTGAACGGGTAAGTCTTGCGGAGTACTTTTTGTACTCAGGGTTTGTTCAACCCCTGTTGCAGGTGAACCGTGTGAACAAGTGTGCTACGGCCCTTGTTGCATGACGGTGATCGAGGAAGAGTTTGCTGATGAATAGATTGTGTGACCTCTGGGCAGGGCACTTTCGTTGTGTGATTGTAATAAGGTTACGTAATGATACTTCCGTTGTTTTGTAATAATGCTACTCTGGTTTGTATAAGTTTGATAAAAGTTTTGTAAAATAAGTTATGGTAAGTCTTCCGCTACTCTGGTATTTTGTATGAAAACTGTTGTAATACTGTGATATCTCTGTAAATATCGATCCTGGAGTGATCGTGGTTTATCGGGGATCCACCCGACAGAACATTCTAGGTTATGTGGTACTCAAGTACTGCTGACAGAGGTCTTAGGGACAATGTCAGGTGCTTGTGGGCCATATAATTTAGAAGGTTCTGCCACATCAAACAACCTGTGTTAACACTCGAGAACAAAATGGTGTTGCTGAACGGAAAAATAGGCATTTACTTGAGGTTGCTCGTTCACTTATGTTTACAATGAATGTTCCGAAGTTTCTATGGGGCGAAGCTGTTAAGACAGCAACATATTTAATTAATCGCATGCCACTTCGCGTTCTTGATAATAAATCCCTAGCTGAATTACTTTTGAAATCAAATGACTTTGTTGTTTCTCCGAAGGTATTTGGATATGTGTGCTTTGTTCATGATTATAGAAATAATGTTGGAAAACTTGATCCTCGTGCTGTCAAATGTGTGTTTGTTGGTTATTCTCCCACTCAAAAGGGCTATAGATGTTGGTGTCCGTCTGAGCGTCGCTTCTTTGTGAGTATGGATGTCACTTTTCGTGAATATGAGCCATATTATTCCCCAACCAATGATACCACTATTACTATATCACCTCCTAAAGTACAAGACGAAGAGGGGGGAGTAATAATAGAGGCGTTATTGTGGGGTCTATTCATGTTCCTACTTCTATTGTGTTACCTTCGATAATAGTCAAGATTCAACTCGGGGGAGTTAACGAACACTCACATTGACAGTGGTGACAATAATAATAATTGTCATGGGGATATGCTAGATAATTTGACTTCTCAAAATATAGTCTATTATGCATGACGACCCGGATAATAGCACCCAATCTCTCCTGTCCGATGGCAAAGTCAAGCACTTTAGAGCAAGGTGAGAATCAACCACCTACTCAATCTTCTTCTCACAATGACTTACCTATTGCTTTGAGAAAACCACATAGATCCTCAAACATACCTACGCACCTCAAAGATTATGTTGGGTACAAACATGATATTGCCAACTTCATGTCCTATAAAAATTGTAGCTCCTCTTTTCAAAGTTTTGTTGCCTCTCTAGATTCTGTATCTATTCCTACCAACTGGAAGTTAGCCAAAGAGGATCCTAGGTGGAAGGAAGCAATGCTAGAAGAGATGAGGGCTTTGGAGAAAAATAAAACTTGGGAGCTTGTGGATCTACCTCCGGGTAAGCTACCTGTAGGGTGTAAGTGGGTATTTACTATTAAGCATACACCAGAAGGCAAGGTGGAAAGGTACAAAGCTCGTCTTGTTGCAAAAGGGTACACTCAAACTTATGGTATTGATTATGATGAGACCTTTGCTCCTGTGGCCAAGATGAATTCAGTAAGGACACTTATATCATGTGCTGTTAACTTGGATTGGGATATATATCAAATGGATGTGAAAAATGCATTCCTTCATGGTGATCTTCATGAGGAGGTATATATGCACATTCCACCGGTTTTGAAACAAGTCAAACAAATGGGAAGGTACTTCGTTTGCATCGGTCTTTATATGGACTGAAGCAATCACCAAGGGCTTGGTTTGATCGTTTCAGACAATCAATGCTCAAAAGAGGTTATTTACAAAGCAATGCTGACCATACACTATTTTATAAGCATGCTACAGGGAAGGTGGCAATTCTAATAGTGTATGTGGATGATATTGTGATCACCGGGGATGATTTTGTTGAGATTTCTAATTTGAAGAAATATCTTGCACAAGAATTTGAAGTAAAAGACTTGGGGCGATTAAGATATTTCCTCGGAATTGAAATATCGCGAGGACAAAGGGAATGTTTCTTTCACAAAGGAAATATATTCTAGATCTGCTAAAGGAAACTGGTATGCTTGGATGTCGTCCCTGCATCCACGCCTATTGATCAAAATCATCGCTTAAGCAAAGGTGCAGGGACTCCGGTGGACCGAGAGTGTTATCAAAGACTTGTTGGGAGACTTATATATCTTTCTCACACTCGACCTGATATTGCCTTTGCGGTAAGTGTAGTGAGTCAATTTATGCATGATCCACGATCGTCCCATATGGAAGCTGTTTATCGCATCTTGCGATATCTCAAAGTTGCCAGGGGAAGGGCCTTTTATACACTCGACAAGGAAATTTACATGTTGAGTGCTACACGGATGCCGATTGGGGCTGGCTCTTTGGATGATAGGCGATCAACTTACGGATACTGTGCATTTGTTGGAGGCAATCTCGTTGTTTGGCGAAGTAAGAAGCAGAGTGTTGTGGCACGCTCTCTGCTTGAGAGGCTTTGAGTTTCGTGCTATGGCTCATGGCGTGTGTGAGTTGTTATGGCTGCAAATTCTCCTAACGGAGTTGCAACTTTTTAAAGGCAGGCCCTTAATGCTATATTGCGATAACAAAGCAGCTATTGATATAGCCAACAATCCGGTTCATCATGACAGAACTAAACATATTGAGATTGATCGTCACTTTATCAAGGAGAAATTAGATAAAGGAACAATTTGTTTACCTTATGTAAAATCAACTAGTCAAGTAGCAGATGTCCTTACCAAAGGTTTGCCAGAAAAGATATTTTCTGTGTTTTGTACCAAGATGGGTCTATATGATGTTTTTGCCCCATCTTGAGGGGGAGTGTAGGTGTACTTAGCTCTAAATATATTATAGTATGAGGACTAATTTGTAAATGTACAAAAATATAGACAGAGGCAGAAGGATCGAGAGTGTGTCGATCCTGAGTTTCCCCATTTGCTCTGTTCCTGTTCATGGCGTATTCTCTCCTCAACCTCAAATCTCAAATCCCTTTTAAATCCACCAAATAATCCACAATAACTATGCATTTCGCCTTCTATCTGACTTGTAACTTTGCTGCCTTATCTAAACAAAATGGCAGACCAAGCACATGGGCAGCACGTGGGCTTGGAAGGCTACTACCAGTCTACCACTACCTCCTCGCCGTGCTCGTCGGCCTCTGCATCGCCGCCACCGTCCTCGGCGCGCTCCTGCCGGAGAGCTTCCCCGTGGACCTGGCCTCTGGCGTGCTCATCGCGCTGCAGGGGCTCTGGTTCTACCAGACGGCGTTCACGCTCTACGGGCCCATGCTCCCCGCGGGTGCGCGCGCGACGCCGACGGCCACATCGACTGCCATTTGCGCGCCGCGCAGGAGCGCGCCGAGCAGCTCGCCAACTTCCAGTTCTTCGGGCTCGTCTTCCTCGCGTTCTGTTACGTGCTCGGCTGCTACGCCGTCGCCGCGGCGAAATATGGGCACCGGAGCTCGCCGCCATGCACGACAGGCACGTCGCAGCCATGGACGGTGGCGACGCCGGCGGTGACCGCCAGGAGGAGTGCGCGATCTAGCTGCGAATGGTGCTGCTCGGGTTCTTGGATTTGGTATAGCTGCTGTATAGGAAATTCAGAGTACATGCATATGGTCAGAAATGGCTTGGCCATTCAGAGATTTCAGAGTTTCGCTGTCAGGGTAGGGAGTGTACATTTTGGGATTAAATTGAGGCAAGATTACCAAAGCTTTTTGTCATCAAATTTATAAATGGGTTCACGAGTTGCTTAATTTATTATATACTGTAACTGATACTGATTTTAGATGAGTGATACAAAGAATGAGAGGAGTTACTTGTTAGCGCAATGGCGTTCTTGCAATGTTTGACCCAATAATGTTTGTTTCATTCATTCATATAGCGATTACAGAAATCCAATTGTTCTTCTCCTTTCTTACCTCAGTCGAAAGGAAGAGGGTCTTATAGAAACTAAACTAAAAAACTGATTACAGAAACCAAAATTATGATATCAGCAATGCCTTACACACACATAATGGAGTCATGTGACGTGTTCGTTTGTCGTCATTCGCAATGGGAATTATCCGGACTATCAGACCTGCAAAGCTGCAACACACTTCCCGGCTACGTCCAGCGGGACATGCAGGGCCTGTTTGGTAACGTGGCCCGACGGCCCGGCTCCCGTGGGCCAAAATACGTTCTCTCTCCTGGCTCTCTGGAAACGCAAATAAGGTTCGTTTTTTCACAGCCTGGCCCAACAAAGCGAGCGTGTGGCCCGATGGAGCGAGTGGTGAGGATGGGCTTACCTCCTACCAGCCAACTACCGCTCCTTTTTTCCTCCTTGCCAACGACGCGACGAGCACTGCGGCACCGCCGCATTCACCGCTTCTTTCCTCTCTCTCCTCTTCATCCTTGGCCACCAGACGAAGTAGCCTGCCATGCGAGGAGGATGAGAGCGCTCGCCATGGCCGTCGACCTCGCAACCGTGTGCCTGCCGAAGCGCGCTGCCGCCCATGTGGGGCGGGCCGTCGACCACGGTGCTGCAGACCGCCGAGTAGCAGCAGCAGCAGCTGGGCTCGCCGGCGCCCGAATCTCACCCCATTCTTGCTGTCGTCGGCATGCCTCTACCGCTGCTGCTCTCGCCGTCATCCATGTCGTCGTCGGGCTCGCGGCCGGCTCATCTCATCGCCGACGCACCCACCCCGGCGACCTCGGCTAGCTCAAGCGCCGACGAACCCGCCGCTGCTGTGTGAGCTGGGCGTGCGGCACATTGGCAGCCGACCCTCCTCTGTCTCCAGCCTCGTCTGTTCCCTTCAATCTTGTAGACCCCTACGTGTTTGATGAAACGACTACAAGGAGGAGTAAAGGAAGGATCGGTGGTAACACTACCACTTCTTGGATGCAAGGTATCTATATCAATTGGTGTAGGCAACCAAACACAGTCCCTATTTAGCCTGGCTTATTTCATTCAGTGAACCAAACAAGAGTGGTTACACCATATGAGCTTGGCCTAAGCTGGCCAAAGCCAGGCCAGCCGGCCATGCCGGCCAGAGTCAGCTTCCCAAACACGCCCGGAGTTGATACAATCGTAAATGCCGGCTAGGATTTTTTTTGGGTAAAGAAAGTCTAGATTGATTTTAAGATCAAAATACCAAGTTGATACAATCGTAAACTTGCGTATGCATCCAGATTCACACTAGGTAACAAAAATTTAATGAAATTATAGACACATTTAGGGATTGTTCGATTAGCCCGGAGTAGCCTAGGAATAGTTCCAGCTGACCAAATTTTATAAAACTTAGCTGTTTTAGCTTATTGGTCAGCTTGTAAGTCCTACTGAACAACATCAGGCTTCTACTTTTAGCTTCAAAAAGGGCTTTGGTTTCATTATTCTTGGCTTTAGAAGACATTCCAACAAAAGGTCTGGCCAAAGAGGACCTGAATACTTCGATGAGATGATCAAATGAAACATAGAGCTTGTTGGCATTGATTAGTCAAGAGATGAGATACTCAAGATTATGGTGGAAAGGAACGGGGAACGAAATATTCAGGCAACAAGATAACATAGTTTGCGCAGTTGGATTCGGACGCTTGTGAAACACAACTCTTACTAACATGGTGTACAAATGCATAGAGGATTCTGACATGGACAAAATATTCCAAGACATGCCCTATCAACTTGCCGTAAGAAGTAATGCAAAATTGATTGCAAAGCTTTTTCCGTCAAATTTATAAATGGTTTGCGAGTTGCCTAACTTATGCTAGCTGTAATGGGTACCAATATTTGTATACTTTTTACACGAGGGAAACTAGTAGCAAACATGCCTATGTGTCACAATAATGAGTACGATGCAGATACACATGCCGGTTCCAACTTAGATCACCACATCAACTAATGCATTGTGACGTGGCTGCTTTGGACTGGGATGTGATATACATATACTTTATTAATAACTAGAGGGGAGGCCCGGCGCTTCGCGCGGACGGCGACAGAGAAGAGAAGAAAAAAAAAAAAATCTGTTTACTAAACCCGGCCCATTACTGTTTGGTAATGGGTGGAACTGGTAAACCCGGCCTGTTACTGTTTTGAGCGACCCATTACTGTTTAACGGGAGCTACTGTTCGCCAAATCCGGCCGGCACTGTGGGCGAACAGTAGGTTGTGGGAGGAAAAGCGTGATGCGTGAACAGTGATTATGAACAGTGAAGGACCCAGATATGCGATTTTATATTTTAGGGACTTAAATGAGAATCATGTAATAGTTTAACGATTTTATATACGATTTTGTTTGCTTTCGAATTACTGCCCGAGTTACTCACATCATGTATTTCGATAGTTTTCAATGTAAGGAGCAACCTTTAAAGAGCTTCAGTGAATGAAATTTCATCGAGAGAATCCGCACCCAACCATTTCTTACAAGCCAAAGGCGTACTGACGATTGTTTTACCTTTTTTTTTGTGTGTTTCATTGGTTCATATCTCTAGAAGACAGTAAATCAGCAGTCTGAATTCATGTTTTGCCTCTTTATAATTATAATAACTGTTTCTTCAGTAGTACTACTAGATCAGTAAACCTGATAGGCTGATACATTTTCCGGCCGTGACTCACTGTCATTTGCTCCGCTTGCAACGGCGACGAACACCTGCAGGTACTTCCCGCTGACGGACGGCGCGCTGTGCCTGGTGGCGGCGACGGCGTTCACGGCGGAGTTCGTGCTCTTCTACTTCCACTCCACCACCCACATGGGCCTGGAGGGCTACTACCACTACCTCCTCGTGGTCCTCGTCGGCCTCTGCATCGCCGCCACCGTCCTCGGCGCGCTCCTGCCGGAGAGCTTCCCCGTGGACCTGGCCTCGGGCGTCCTCATCGCGCTGCAGGGGCTCTGGTTCTACCAGACGGCGTGCACGCTCTACGGGCCCATGCTCCCCGCCGGGTGCGCCCGCGACGCCGACGGACACATCGACTGCCATTTGCGCGCCGCGCAGGAGCGCGCCGAGCAGCTCGCCAACTTCCAGTTCTTTGGGCTCGTCTTCCTCGCGTTCGTTTACGTGCTCGGCTGCTACGCCGTCGCCGCGGCCAAGTATGGGCACCCGGAGCTCGCCGCCATGCACGACAGGCATGTCGCGGCCATGGAGGACGCCGCCGGCGGTGGTGCACAGGAGGAGTGCGCGATCTAGATGCGAATGGTGCTGCTCGGGTTCATGGATTTGATATAGCTGCTGTATAGGAAATTCAGAGTACATGAATGAATGGTCGGAAATGGCTTGGCCATTCAGAGGTTTCAGAGTTTCGCTGTCAGGGTAGGGAGTGTACATTTTGGGATTAAACTAAGGCAAGACTACCAAAGCTTTTTCTCATCAAAATTATAAATGGGTTCACGAGTTGCTTAACTTATTATATATGCTGTAACTGATACTGATTTTAGATGAGTGATACAAAGAACGAGAGGAATATAATACTTGTTAGCGCAATGGCGTTCTTGCAATGTTTGTTGTACACATGACCCAATAATGTTTGTTTCATTCATGCATTCATAGAGCGATTACAGAGCGATTACTAAAAAACTGATTACAGAAACCAAAATTATTATGATATCAGTAATGCCTTACACACACATAATGGAGTCATGTGACATGTTCGTTTGTCGGCATTCGCAATGGGAATTATCCGGACTATCAGACCTGCAAAGCTGCAACACACTACCCGGCTACGTCCAGCGGGACATGCAGTTTTTCTTTTGGGTAAAGAAAGTCTTGATTGATTTTACGATCAAAATACCGAGAACAATCGTAAACTTGCGTATGCATCCAGATTCACACAGATCGAGTAGGGGTACCAGGCCAGTGGTTAGTGAAACTCCCTGGCCTTGTCGCTGGTTAAGCTGGTTGCTATTGGGCTTTTCATTCAATTAGGCTTTGCAATGCTTGGTACTAAAAACTTTCTGGGCCAAATTCCATGGTAGTATGGGCCTATAAAGATTACCCGCTGGGCCAAGTTTCAAGGTAGTCTGGGCCTATAGTTTGCCAGAATAGTCCGAGTTGGCCTATTTTAGATGTTGAACATAAACAAAACTGAGTCAAACTGTGCCGTGTTCCAAATCTCTTTTCTTCAAATTACACAGTATAAACTAACCCAAGATTTGGAATTGAACTTGTAGCCTATATACTACGAAGTTGGCATCCAAGGTGAACAAGTCGAAGTTCAAATGTTAAAATGTGTTTGGCAATCAAATTTGAATTCAAACTCGAGCAAAAACACTGAATGTGAGACATTTGAATCCAATCTCAACCCAAGTTCTCCCCTAACTTTGAGGTCCCATGTCTTCCAAAATATAAGCTCAATCATAGAGTTATTTAGCAACTATTGAAGCTATATAGTTTAGCTAGAAATTTTGTTAAAACCAATCACAATATTGCTATCCAAAATCATGAGAAAATCCTTGATGAAATTGGCAGGTTGAGCTTGGGTTCAATCTATGAACTCAGCCAGCAAGCCGAGGTCACCCTTGACTGTCACCAAGGTCTGCTGCCACGTCTTGTTTTTAATCTCTTTGCCAAAAATAGACTTTGTTATGATTTTTTTCTTTTTTTGTGTTTTACTTTGTTCTTTTTTGGGTTCATCTCACTAGCTAAAAATTTATAAAAATTTAGCTGTATATGATCACATAGGCCAGAAAATAATTCCATTTTCTAAAAAAGAAAAGCATGCGCACTTGGCATGAATACATGTTTGTCACAAGCATTACCGACAGTGACACTACTGAAACCTGTGGCTGAGGACGAGACTGTTTGGGTGCGGCCGGTTTCACACTAGTATAAAAAATATTTTTACAGACGGTGCTAGAGGCATTTTCACAGGCGGCATAGCCCATCGCCTGTACTAGGGGTCAGTACAAATCGACCACAGATACAGGCGATGGATTGTGAGCCGCCTGTGAAAACTCGATTTTCACAGGCGGTTCACTTAGTCGGCCGCTCAGTATAAATGTATTCACTTAGTCGGTCGCTGTGTAAATGTATATTTACACAGCGGCCGACTAAGTGAACCGTCTGCGGAAAATCATTGTCCGTAAAAACACGAAAAAATAGCAAAAAAAATATTTTTTCGCGTAAAATCCCAGGGCTACCACGCGGCCGCGGGGGTTCGAACCCGAGCACTTAGTCGGCCACCTGTATAAATGTATTCACTTAGTCGGCCGCCTGTGTAAATGTATATTTACACAGGCGGCCGACTAAGTGAACCGTCTGTGAAAATCATCGTCCCGAAAAACACGAAAAAATAGCAAAAAATATTTTTTTTCGCGTAAACTCGCTGCTACTTGTGTCTAGTTGTCATTTTTGTTCCCCACATATTATACAAACTCGACGGAAAATTGAATATTTGAGGGTCTGAATGAATTCAAATAAAAAGTGATGAACTACAAAGTTTCATAACTTTTTGAGATCTACAACTTTCATTTAGAGTGTTTCTCCATCCGAGGTCATTTGCAAAATTTGGATTTCAAATTTGAAACTTTCATTCGTAGTTTTCCATAAAGAGATAATTTCAAATGAAAAAGTTATCAACTACAAAGTTTCATAACTTTTTGAGATCTACAACTTTTATTTTGTGAGTTTTTTCATTCGAGGAAGTTTGAAAAACTCAAAAAATTAATTTCAAACTATTTACACAAGCGGTTTACAATGAGGACCGCCTGTGTAAATCGATTAACACAGGCGGTTCTCTATACAAACCGCCTGTATAAATAGTGCAATTTTCACAGGCGGTTCTCTATACAAACCACCTGTGCAAATGGTATTTACACAGGCGGCTGTTATTATAACCCGCCTGTGTAAATACACCGTTTACACAGGCGGTTGAGTTACGAGAACCGCCTGTGTAAACGCTTTTACATAGGTGGTTCTCTTGCTGGGCCCACAGTATTTTTTCTACCGGCGTCATGAAATTGTGAACCGCCTGTGAAAAAAAAACAAGGTGCCAGCAAAAATGATTTTTGTACTAGTGTCGGTTGGCATGGGCCTTCGAGTCGTCTGTTCGGCTTAGAAGCTTTGTATGTGTGCGGCCCAGTAAAGAGGTCGAAGCTTGCGATATATATATAAGAAACGACGATATTTACTGATAAAACGGTTGGAGAAATAATAGAAATCAAACCTAGCTAGTTTCTCGCTCCGTTCTTCTTCCTGTCCCTGTTCTTCTTCCCTGAATTTCTTCTTCCCGTCAAATACCCCCAAATTCCAGCGATCAGATCGAGTTATCCATCCCGAGATGATAACAATGTCGCGTAAGGTATCTTAGAGACGGCTAGCCCAGAGCAACTATAGCCACCTCTGCGAATATTGGTCATTGTAGAGCTTGATGCTTCCCATGTACCAAGAAACTTAACTTGCTTCTTGATAAGACAGGTAATGAAGCTAGAGTATCTCAATTGATGTAGCAGTACGCTGATGTTGTCCCGTGAGCATATGTTTTAGCCACGAGTATATCCATGTGTACTAAATAAACATATGCCAACTGAAATCGGCCGATGCATATATGTTGACAATAGTGAGACTAGACGTCTCTAATAGCTTTGTCAATCCCAAGACCTCTTGCCGATGCATATATGTTTACAAGCCAACTTTTCTCAACAAGTACTGCGCCTGTATGGCATGCCGATGGTAGTTTCATTCCTTGTAGACTCATCGCTTCTTTTATATAGACTCATTGCTTCTTTTATATATACACACTTCCTATAAACACACGATACAAACTCTACATCTATAAGCATCTTTGTAGGACAGTTGCAGCAGATTTTTAGATGGACAAAGCTAGCTATCAGAGACAACTCACTAGCTATTATTGACGGGAACGTCATCTGAAAGCTCACACAAACATGTTTGCACCTGATTTTGATTTTTTTGACAAAATCTCGTATAAAACGGAACGAATTGATTTGGTCCACAGGAGCCTTATCACCGCCATCCACCGGTGTCTCAATCTCGCGGCCGGTCCATTTGCACGCCGTAAACGTGGGTGGATGGGTCTTCTTCTCGTGGAGAATAATTGGGACCAACAACTGTACGTATATACTATAAATGAAATTAAACTTCCTGACGAATGCTTTATATGACGGCCGGTCCATTTGCACGTCATTTGCTGCAGGTCACATCAGTCGATCTAGACACTGCTATATATATAATCCTATATCTACAACTAAACAGATCCAAGGACATGCAGCTAGCTATATATGCCATCCATGGCCATATGACGAACTAAATTTTGTTTCAATTTTTTGAGACAATCCGTGTCCCGTGAATACCTGCTTAATTTACAGCAGCGCAGATAACACAGCACACCATGGCTAGCACGATCCCTACCGTCCTCCTCGTCTCCGCCATCCTCGTCGCCGCAGCGACCTACTTCCGCCATGACACAAGCAGCGGCATCGCCGGAACGCACCTCCACTTCTACATGCACGACCAGTACACCGGCGCGAACCCGACGGCCGCGCTGATCGTGCCCGGACGGCCGCCGCTCTCCAGCTCCAACAACACCACCGGCACCGGCAGCGACGACGACGACGACCCGCGCCGGTTCGGCGACATCGCCGTGATGAACAACGCGCTCACGGAGGGGCCGGACCGCGGCAGCGCGCGCGTGGGCACGGCGCAGGGGTTCACGGTGCGCGTGGCGGAGCGCGGCTCCGTGAACGCGCTCAGCCTGCACCTGGTGTTCGAGGCCGGCGAGCACGCCGGGAGCTCGCTGGTGGTCAGCGGCAGGGTCGACACCGACCTCGCCGTCCGCGAGTCGGTCATCGTCGGCGGCACCGGCAAGTTCCGCGCCGCGCGGGGATACGCATTCAGCAGGAGCTACGACTACGACCTGGCTAAGGGAGGCGTCGTGGAGATCGATGTGTACCTGTACTAGGTTTCTTCTAGGTATGCTTTGGCTACGACTACGAGCCCAAAATTTGATGCATGGACATGGTGATGTTCCTCAAAAAAAAAAAAAAAAAAAAAGACAGCATGGTGATGGATGTATGAGGCGGCAACGAGTTGAAAATTTGATCCAGTAATAAGGATTTTGTAGATTCGCATGCAGTTCGTCCCAACTTGGCTTCGTGTATGATTATTATTTCAAGGTGTACTGTAAAATCTTTGTTTCAAGCACGTTTAATGTTAGTTTTCTCTTTTGTTTTTACCGTATAAATTTTCATTGTAATAAAAGCAGAAAGAGAAAGATACGCTTGCGTAAAACTGTACATTTCCTGTCGGCCTCAAATTCAATGCAAGTGAGCACAGACCACTACTGCACCGCACTGCAAGTGCATCTGCATTTCACTATTTTTTTTGAGCTATAGACTTCTTACAGTCATCACGAAATTTCTCAAAAAAAAAAAAAAATCAAGTTTTATTTGTCCGTGCACATGTTTGACTAGTGTTCATTCTCATCTCTACTGTGACAGGCAGCGCATGTGTAACGGGACATTTGAAATCTCGATCGATCGTCCAATGTGCAGTGACGAGAACACAAAGCTGTGGCAACTTGAAAGGCACACCTTTCATGGGTTCAGTGGCGGATGCAGAAAATGAGTGAAGGGGGGCTAGTCTTCTTCCTTTATTTCTTCATTTTTCTTCTTTCCTCTACCTCTTCTTTTTCTTCAACCTCTTGATATCTCCATTGATACACCAGCTGTAGGGGGGCTGGGTGGGTAGATTCGCCCCTACATGGGTTCATAAAACAATATGTATAAGAATATGGGTGTGCTACTGCAAGCTGCATGGTTTAAGATAGCAAATCAGTTGTTCAAATAGTATTTTTTTTCTCACAGCAAATCAGCCGGCTTGTCTTATCAGCTGACTTATATGACCATAGTTTAAGACAGCAAATCCGTCGTCCAAACAGTGTTTTTTTCCTCATAGCAAATCAGCCGGCTTATCTTATCAGCCGACTTTTATAATCAGTCGAACAATATCCATAAAATACCCCTGTCAGTCTTATGTTATGCTACCCCAGCTATCACCACCTCACAAGTCAAAAAAAATAAGATTGTCAGGACAACTCTGCAGCAGAAAATATACAAGGGACTACAATCAACTATGTTCACAGTAGCAGCCAAATTGCTCATGAGATGCCAACACAACGGTGAATAAATTTACTGGAAAACAAACTGCCAATAATGTTGAACTGAACCCAATGTTGAAAAATGATGTAAAGCATGCAGAGTTCAGAATATGTATAGGGACCCAATATAATGTAGTAAAGCTTTCACTCTCTCTGCATCACATCAAGTTTTTATCCATATACATGGAGCATTAAATGTAAGTAAAAAAATAATTAATTACACAGTTTAGTTGTACATCACGAGACGAATCTATTAAGCCTAGTTAGTCTACGATTGGACAATATTTGCCACATACAAACGAAACATGCTACAGTTGCAAAGTTAAAATTTTTCCACCTTTTTTCTCCAATCTAAACAAGGCCATGGAGACGATAGCACTTTGTAGAAATTAACTCACCGTGGCGAAGGTAGTCCAGACTCGATCCACAACCATAAATGACACTGGGGTCGAGGAGGCAGCCTCCTGTGTAGCGACGAGCACCGTATATACTTCCTTTTTCATTTATCCCCTTCATCTAAGCAAAAACTATTTATTCAAAAATCTTCTTCATATTAGCTTGGGACTTGCTAACATGTATTATTTTTTTGCTGCTCATTAGCTACCACTTGCCAGTATTTATTGCCTCTTTGTTGCTTATTGGTTATTTCTTGCCTGATTAAATACAAACTGAGTCTTTTTTTACTCTGCTCCTTGCTCACCGTGCCGAAAAGCTAATATGAAGGAGATTAATGAATAGAGGTGCTACTTGGTCACTATGCCCAAGGCTAATATGAAGGATATTAATGAATGGAGGGAGCAATGTTTTGACGATGAGGGCCTCATCTGGAGTGAACATATGGGAAGCCAGGAAGAGGGACCGTGGACTAGGTGATGAGGGTGCAGAGATCGTGTCAGTATCAGAAAATAGAATATCCTTGGAGGAGCTAGCAATTTCTTATAGGGGCGAACCGGTACACGAGATCGTAATCCTAACGAATTATATATCAATAGTCATGATATATCCTAACAGATATAGCAGACATAAGTAATCAACTAGGAAAAATGCCCGTGCGTTGCAACGGGTAGTAATTATTGCAATCACATTATTACCATTGAATATTAAATTGTAAAATATATATCAAATCGATTGTGTTAAATATATGAATTTTTATAATTTTTTGAAGTTTCACAAAGTCATAATATCGAATTTAGGTAGAGGTAAAAGGAAATCTTAAATTAAAAAATAAACAAAAAGAAAAAAAAATCTCATACAACTCATCGTGTTTGAATTTTTTTTTCATGATGTTTTTGTGATCCAAGTACTATACATAGCTTTCTGCTGTAGAGAGTGTGAAGTGCGTGTAAAATGGTCCAAGGATTAACTGTGTAAAATCTTCCACCCCTTTCTCATCTGCTGCTTGAAAATTAACTGTGTAAAATACAACACAATGCAAAGTCCATCTCCTCCGGCGTCAGATCGCACGGCAGGTTTGCCTTGAACATCTTCTCGGACGCCATGTCGTATAGGCAGAGATAATCGTATTCGCCGGCCCGGATATCCATGTACATGGCTAGCACGCCACCACAGTCCCAGATGCCGGACATCCTGCACCGATCGGCGCCGTGATCGACGTCCTCTTCGTTGACGGCGGCGTCACCCTCGTTGCCGATGACGCACACCTGCTCCCACCGGTGGTCCGCGGTGAGCAGCCATGCACAGGGCGATTCTGTGGTGGCCGTGGTTCGTCGTCAGGAAGGGACGGCCAGACATCAGCATGAGCTTGGACCTCGCGTGCCTGCTTAGCGAGTCTGGGTTGAGCTCGCCTGGAACGTCGATCGTGGTCACCATCTCGTTGTCGACGTCGAAAGCGAAGATCAGCGCCGAGTGGAAGTCATGGAGGAGGTAAATTGTGCCATCCATATAAAGCGACTCCTAGATGATTCCTCCGCACATGGTTCCTTCTGGTAACACCATGACTGATCGGGGCTGCTCCTCAGCGCCGCCGGTGCCGAGCGTGTAGACCAGCAGCTCGTTGGAGTACATTTTCTCGGGTGGCTTGCAGTCTAGCCTGCACCGGCGAGAAAGGAGCAGCTTGTAGGTTTTGCTTCGCCGGCCGTTGCCCAAGCCCAGTATCTGTAGGACCCCTTCAGCGGACAAGGGACAGCCACTTCCTTGTCGTCGTCGGCGACGACCAGGTTCCAGAGCACGCACTTGGTTGTGGGGCTGTTCTTCGTGATCTCGCTGGCGAGGAGCACGACGCCGTTGCAGGTGTTGACGTACTTCTTCTTGAGGTACCTCCCTCCGGCCAGGGCGCAGGCCCTATAAAGATTTTGTTAAGTGTATCCGGATTGCATATTACAAGGACTTGGATTTGAAATATTCGATAACGCTGAGTCCATATTAAACTTGAGATACGAAGGACATATGATTCAATACGTTTTGTAATTGAACACAAACTGTTATATGTGCGTGCATTATTAAACTCTTCATTACCTAGATAGTTGGGGAGAAGCCGGATCAAAAAATAGGTGGAGAGTATTAAGTATCAGGGATAGAAGTATTGAATTTAAATTAGAATTTGATGTGTCATGGGCCATAATATCTAGGCTTATCTCAACCATATTTTAATTAAATACTAAGGCCCATAAAAAATACTATCTGCAGTATAGGATTTGTACCATATGGAAAATCAAGGAGAGATCAACTCGGTTTATTAGGTGGCTATTGTCTATGTACTATGTAAAGGAAGCTTATAAAAAAGATAGAACGGTAGTTATCAATAAGGTTTTACAATTTCAAACTAATATAAGTAAGAGATAAATAAATGGTGATTTTATTTCATTCTTCTTGAAAGAAGAGTTAGTTAGAGGAAGGCCATACCAAAAAAAAATGGGAAGAAATTTTGCCTCTTTATTAATATTAATATAATATAATATATAATATAATATTAATATAATATAATATTAATATTAATATTAATATTAATATTAATATTAATATTAATATTAATATAATATTAATATAATAGGTATAGATATAGATATAGATTTATTTGGACATCAGACAAATAAAGTGTCCTGTAGTTTGTAAAAGCGGGACAAAGGAATGTCGTTCTATCTTTGATTTGAAGGGCGAACGGTGATGTTGACCATCATTATTTAAGCTAAATACTAATAGTAGTAAGTAATCAATTTTACTCTCAAAGCAGCTCCTTATTTTGAATGAGGCAGTGAAGCCCTGCTCTACGAGTTTCACAAGAAAAACATTTCTAATAGGAGAACACAGACTATTAATTCAAAAAAAAAAAATCTATGCTACTAGGTAACGTTGCCCTGCTAAACTACTACTAGAGTCTAAAACTATGTAGCACCAAAGAAAACAAATTTCTATGCATCAAAGCTTTGCTACGGTACCCTCAAATCAGTATGAGCCGTTTAACATGTTTTAGAAGGCCCTGTCAACTATATAACATAATTTTAATCGTGTTATTATAAGGTACACACTCGACTAGCTACGTTTAACGTGTGAGATGTTCTATATTACCAATGTCCATGATTGAATTAATGTATTTGAAACAATTTCTTTTAATGATCTAACACATTTTTTTTTATAAACGGCTGCGTCAATCAAAGAAGAGCCGCACATGCACGCTAGGAACACGAACACGGAAACTGCATGCGCACAAACAAGGAAGCCCCCTGTCCGCTCCTCTTTTTGCGTGGTGATTGAATATATTGTTTTTTCGTTTCTAGATTAACTAAATAAATAAATGATTTATAAATTCAAAAATCAATGGCTCAGATTTTTTTCAGATATTACCTTCTATTAAGTAAAAGATGTACCATTGAATGAATTATGTACGATCTGTTGGAATTTGGTTCCCCTTATACGATACATATAAATTTCTTATAAATACATTACTCAATGATTCAGTAAAACTTTTGTTGTCCGGTGTAATTTTAGTCTTTTAGTCACGCTTCAAGATCTGTGCATTTTCAACGTAAATATTTATGATAAATCAGTCTGACGTAAAACCTTTGTGGACCAAATGGTCCATTCAGTAAACAAAAAAAGGACAACATTAAACTGCACACCCTCCCTCCCCAATCCCCCAGCCAGTTGCAGCCGCACCGCTGCAGCGCCCCTAACATGCCGCCCCGCTGTTGCCCCCTGTCCACCCCCCTAACTTCACAAAAGGTTGCCATCCTCGTCCTTGCCCCACACCCACCACCGGCAGCATCTTGCGGCGCCACCCGCAACTCGCCCTTGCTAGTAGAACCCACCCACCCTAACCACAGAACCTCGCCGCTGACGCCCCAGGACGCCCCCACCGCCACCATGAGCCAACCAATTGTCCCTAGCTATCCGCTCAGCGCTGCCCTCGCCGCCTTGCTCACCAACCTTCAACCTACTACCACCACTGCTGCGTTGCCCCCCCTCCCAAACCCCCTTCTAAGATCACTAGAGAGGGACACCCTAACCTCGTCGTCCCTAGAATCCTAGCCACCGTCGGCCTCTTCTCCTCTCCAACACAGGTGCGGGCACGGGCGTGGGTGCGTGGGCATGGCCCGGCACGTGGGGAAGCAAGAGGGAGAGGGAGACGCCTTCGTCGTGTAAAAGCTTTCCGAAAAAGAAAGTAGATTTATACACATGAAAAACGTGGAGAACAACAGCACGTGTACTTGTCTAGCTAGTCTGCAACAGATTGTAACTACTCCTGGTACTCTTGCTGGCTTCCGTGTGACAACAAGTTTAACATATCTCAACATCACTTTTCTGTGAACGCAAGTTGCACTACCGGATTTTCCTTCTTTGCCGAGTGCCTTATGCACTTGGCAAAGCCTATATTACACTCGGCAAAGGCTTTGCCGAGTGTTGGCCACTCGGCAAAGAATCCGTCGGCAAAGAGGTCTTTGCCGAGTGTTTTTTTTGGGGCACTCAGCAAAGACTTTGCCGAGTGCCCGACACTTGGCAAAGATCAAAATGAAAAAAAAACCCGAAAATAATAGCAAAAATTTTTTTTTTTTTAATCGGGGAGGGCCCCACCCAGACCGGCACCCATTCTTCTCTATCTAGTAGGATTTTTTGTAGCATTTTTCGAGACTTTGTGTCGAGTGGGATTCGAACTCACAACCTCTCCCTCGCGTAACGTAACCTCCCCTACCACTTTGCACTACACACTCACTTGTGTTTATACTCTATTTGGATTCTCTAAATATTATACAAAATCGAGTAAAAATTGCTTATTTGAGGCTCTAAACGAATTCAAATAAAAAACTTGTCAACTACAAAGTTTTATAACTTTTCGAGATCTACAATTTTTATTTAAGAAGTTTCTCCATCCGAGGTTGTTTATAAAATTTGAATTTTAAATTTGAGCGGATTTAGATACAGAGCAAGGCGTGACAAGATAAATTCAAATGAAAAAGTTGCCAACTACAAAGTTTCATAACTTTTCGAGATCTATAACTTTCATTTTGGGTGTTTCCCCATCTAAGATACTTTAAAAAATTCAAATTTCAAATTTAAGAAATGTGATTTGTACTTTTCGTTAACAAAATTAATTCAAATTAAAAAGTATTCAACTACAAAGTTGTATGATTTCACAACACCTACATCTTTTATTTTGGTTATTTGATCATTTGACATAGTGGTAGGAACATTGTTCACAAATCTTATATATCTCCTCTTGTAGTTTCGTAAACTACGAGAGAGATGTAAGATTTGTGAATAGATTTAATTTTACTTTGTCAAATTAAGAAATGGTCAAAATGAAAGTTGTAGATCTTAAAAAGTTATACAAATTTATAGTTAAAAATTTTTTCATTTAAATTAATTTACTGCTCCAAAATATACTCTGAAATATGTCTTTGCCGAGTGTAAAATAAAAACACTCGGCAAAGACCTTCTTTGCCGAGTGCTAAAAAAATAACACTCGGCAAAGAGGCCTCTTTGCCGAGTGCCAAAAAAGCACTCGGCAAAGGACTCTTTGCCGAGTGTTTTTTTTCTGGCACTCGGCAAAGAAGCCTCTTTGCCGAGTGCTTTTTTTTGCCGAGTTTTTTTCTTTAGCTCTCGGCAAAGAGCTCTTTGCCGAGTGCCCGAAAAAAAACACTCGGCAAAGAAATTAACACTCGGCAAAGAACCGGATTCCGGTAGTGTTGTGTTGATGGCACGTCTTCTCCATTTTTCCCGGACGATGACTGTCCTGCTGTTCACTTTCTGTACATACGTTTCCTGCCACCGATTCTTGCGGTCACAACGTGTCACTGCATCCCTTTTGGATAATAAAAGTAGTGAACACCAAACCACCACACACGTCCACAATATGCATGACAATTTTTTTAGTTGCACCCTGAAACATTTCTTATATGAATTGTACTCCTTTTTACTTACGGAGAACTGAAAATCAGTGTCTCCCTCCAAGTCCTAATCACATGTTTTTCGTGTGTTCAACTGTTCTGTTAAACAAAGTCGCAAAACATCGACCTCATGCGTATGGGGTCTATGTCAATATATAGTACATATGTTTTCCCCCCTTCTTACGGGACGACATGGAGGTTTAAGCCAAATATAAACGAGGAGAAAAAAATAATTAAACAACTTAATGGATTTCTAAACTCCGGTTTACTCAGCACTATATATATATACACATCACATTAAGTGTCCAACACCGCTCGCTCAACTCAACTCAAAGCATAGTGGGAAACAATTGACCTCTCCCAGCACATTTCCAATGGCTTTTCTCATGCTCCTTGCTGCTGCTGCTGCAGCAATAGGCTTTGTCCTCCACCTCGCCACCAAAAACAGCCGGTCTCACCCAACCTACAACCTCCCTCCCGGCAACCTCGGCATCCCAGTCATCGGCCAGACCTTCTCCCTCCTCCATGCTCTACGCAGCAACACAGATGACCAATGGTTCAGGATGCGGATAAAGAGATACGGTCTGGTGTCGAAGATGTCGGTGCTGGGTTCGCCGACGGTGCTGCTCGCTGGGACGGAGGCCAACCACTTCATATTCACCAACGAGGGCCTCATCCTCACGCAGACGCGTGCGCTTCGCTCCCTCCTCCGCCGCTCCATTCTGACGCTCACCGGCGACGAGCTCAAGCAGGTGCGCAGTGCAGTGCAGGGGTACTTGAGGCCTGAGATGGTCAGAAGGTACGTGGGGAAGATGGACAGCGAGGTCAGAAGGCAACTGAAGCTCAACTGGGTTGGTCACAGCACTGTCAACGTAAGTACAAAATGATTGTCACTTAGATATGTTTTTTCATTTGTATAATGAATTCTGTTTTTATAGTGCAAGATAGATACTCCCCTAGCGCACGGCCCCGCCAAAAAAATCAATATATGTGTTTTTATCTAATTTTATTGTATGTCAAACATTGTGAGCTTTGATCAACAATAATTAAAATTCTAAATAGATCTACAACTGATGGTTGATGCTACAATATTCATCACGGAAAGTAACTAGTTTTCATAGTACAAAATTATCTCTATTCAAGTTCTATGTTTTCATAGACATTGTATTAGTCAAAGATTAACCTTGTACATGGTGTATTGGTACCATGTATAGCCCACTCACAACAACTAAATTCGACAATTACAAGTGTTATTAATTACAAAAACAACTATAAGGTTAATACGTAAAATGTTTGTTTTTGCTGACCTTGAAGGTCTTGCCGATGGCAAGGAGTCTCACACTTGGGGTTATCTGCTCCGTTGTCTTTGATGAAGAAGCAGCCGCCATAGTAGATGCCCTTGCTACAGAATTCCAGTTGCTAGGTGATGCCATCTTGTCATTTCCAGTGAACATACCCTTCACCAGGTTCGGCAAGGGCATGAGGTCCAGTGCTAAGATTAGGGAAGCCATCACAAAGTTTGCCAAGAAGAGGGAGGAGTCTTTGTTGCAGGAAGGATGCACTATTTCCACCACAGACTTTGTCACCTACATGCTCATTCTGCGCTCCAAAGGTGTGCATTCCCTCACACTAGAGGACATTGTTGACAACGTGATGGGCCTTATCATCGGCGCACACGGTACCACCTCAGCTCTAATCACCTTCATGATGCGCCACCTTGCAAATGAGCCAGACGTCCTTGCTAAAGTCACCGAAGGTGTGTGTTAGTGTCGACTAGTGCCTACACTTTTGAATCTACAATCAAAGTGATCATATTAACATCATATGCGTGATGGCAGAGCAAGATGAGATCGCAAATAAAAAAGGAACAGATGGTGCTCTAACTTGGGAAGATGTTTCAAACATGAAATGCACATGGAGGGTGGCATTGGAGACACTGCGGACTGTGCCTCCAGTGTTTGGGAGCTTCCGAACTGCTACCAAGGACATCGAATACCAGGGCTATCACATCCCCAAAGGCTGGAAAGTAGGCATCTTTATGTGCACATGTTTTAAAAAAAGTCAATACTTTTCTTTGTCAAAATAATTAACCAAGACACTTGTTTCACAACATGATAGGTCTTTGCAGCCCAAAGCATTACGCATATGGATTCCAGGTTCTTCACTGAGCCCACCAAGTTCGATCCATCTCGCTTTGAGAAGCGTTCGTCAATTCCACCATACAGCTTCTTGCCATTTGGGGGAGGGCCAAGAATGTGCCCTGGAACTGAGTTTTCTAGGGTAGAAACCATGGTGGCCATGCACTATCTAGTGACACAGTTCAGGTGGAAGTTGTGCCTCAAAGATGAAGCCTACAAGAAGGATCCAAAGCCTATGCCAATTTTTGGATGTCCAGTGGAACTAGAGTTAAAAACCCCCTACAATGACTTATGATGCTTGAATTAATGCTTTATATGACCGTCCATGGTAATATGTATAGCATGTTTGACTGTGGTCAAACCATTGTCCACCAAAACTAGTCCTAATAAGAGTGGATATGTTGTGGGTGCTTAGTTTTCTTCTACAGATGTATATACAATGAAGGAGTAGATATAGGTGTCACAATTGTAACTAGTTTAGGTTTCTATATTGTGATTATAATGTCATTAGCATATTTTTAACCGGATCAAAACTGATTCCCCAGCTTTAATTTTATTGCAGTAAACCATCCTTATTAACTTTGATTGAATATATTAAAGTTAAATAGAATTAAATAGAGGTTTGTGGCTTCAACCTGCAGGGATCTTGATTTTCCCATTTAATTATTATTAGTCACTCCGTTTCAAATTATAAGATATTTTGTTTTCTAGATTCTTAGCTTTTGCTATGCATCTAAATATATAATGTCTAGATAAATGGAGCACACGAACTACTGCTTGTTACCATGTGCCTTGACATACTTTGTTTAGCGAACGTCCCCGATTGGTTAACAACCACTTCATTTATGTATATCAACACATGAATTAGAGGGCTCTTTTTTGTCTCACAAGAATGAGCACATGCTCCACCAAATATGGAACAAATCTGGAGGCATTGCCAATGGGCTAGGATCTAAAGCAAAATGTGTCATGTAATCCATGTGAGATGGGTATTGAACCTTAGTACCTACGGTACCCGAGTTCTTCTACAACTTGAGTTCGAATGGCATGGAAGCTAGATGTAGCGTACATCAAATCATGATGTGGATCCTGTAACTGGTATCAACAAACACTGGTACAGAAAACATTTTTACAGGCGGTGCTAGAAACATCTTCATAGGCGGCACCGCCCACCGTCTGTACCAGGGGACAGTACAAATCGAACATAGTACAGGCGCTGGATTGTAAACCGCCTGCGAAATTTCGGTTTTCATAGGCGGTTCACTTAGTCGGCCGCTTTGTGTAAATATACATTTACACAAGGCGGCCGACTAAGTGAACCGCCTGTGAAAATCGTTGCCTAGAAAAACATGAAAAAAATAGCAAAAAAAAAAGGCAAAAAATATTTTTGAAACTGGGAGAGGCACCCATCCACCCGTCTCCGTTGAAGTCGCAAGTCACGCATTTTTTCGCGTAAAATCGCACACTACGCGGCCGGTAGGATTCGAACCCGTGAGCTCGGCCATCCCTCCCTTACCAATGCACCACACACTCACTTGTGTCTAGATATCATTTTTGTTCCCCACATATTATACAAACCCAATGGGAAATTGAATATTTGAAGGTCTAAACGAATTCAAATGAAAAGGTGGTGAACTACAAAGTTTCATAACTTTTCGAGATCTACAACCTTCATTTAGAGTGTTTCTTCATCCGAGGTAATTTGCAAAATTTAAATTTTAAATTTAAAAATTTTGGTCGTAGTTTTCCATAAAAAGATGACTTCAAATGAAAAAGTTGTCAACCAAAAAGTTTCATAACTTTCTGAGATCTACAACTTTTATTTTAGGAGTTTTTCCATCCGAGGAAGTTTGAAAAACTAAAAAAATACAATTAACACAGGTGGTTTACAATGAGGACCGCCTGTGTAAATACAATTAACACAGGCGGTTCTCTATACAAACCGTCTGTGCAAAAACTGCAATTTTCACAGGCAGTGTTGTTAAGAAAACCGCCTGTGTAAATGCCATTTACACAGACGGTTGTTATTGTAAGCCACCTGTGTAAATGGACAGTTTACACAAACGGTTAAGTTAATAGAACCGCCTGTGTAAACATATTTACACAAGCGGATCTCTTGATGGGCCCATATAATTTTTTCTACTGGCGTCGTGAAATTGTGAACCACCTGTGAAAAAAAACAAGGTGTCTGGAAAAATGATTTTTGTACTAGTGAAATAGAATATGAGCACTATCAATGGAAAAATCACATGAAAATCATGTGCAGCTGCCTGGTGAGGCCTTCCCAGATTAAGAAAGTTGCTACATTTTGGAACGGTTTATGACCTTTTGAATGATTTCTGAGAAACGATTTGTAGAGGTGTGTCTATTTTTAGTAGCCGCCTTTAGAAATCCTATTTCTAGAGAGCTGCCTTTAAAAATAGAAACTTTGTTTATTGTTGGCGAACATAGAAAATTTGTTCAGACACAGAGCATGAAGGAATCACATAACACTAGTCATCGATTTCTTTATCTGAATGTTACTTTTAATGTCAATTTACACATATTGTTCAATATGTTATACTATAGCTCCCATGTATACAAAAAAACTAGTCTGCAGTAAGTCCGAAAGATTAGTAGCTACATGATTAGCCTAATTTGTTTATGATATATATATATATGAACTTGTCTTGTGCAGGTACTGCATTGCTATTGATGACATATGGGATATCTCAGCTTGGGAAAGAATCAGATGTGCTTTGCCAGATGTAATGATCGATAAATAATTGTTGCAATGCAACAACCTGTATTCTCAAGGTTGCTGAACGTACAAGTGGGTGGTACTTACCTGGTAAAACCTCTTTGCCTTGACAACTATCGAGTTCCTAACATAAGGGTATGTCAGAGCCCTCGAGACTCCACTCCGGGACAAAGAAGACTCCCCGACCGACCCCTCTAGAGTCGCTTGGGGACTACACCCCTCGAGTGTGCTCGCTCACACCTTTAGTCTAGATAGAGGGTCACGTTAATTCTTACCTGCCATGCTAGAAAATAAGGCAGCAACTTGGAAAATTTTTTATTCCTCACCATGCCTAGACTTGGTATTAATCGTCTCTCTTTGTCGCTTCATCGATTCCTTTTATTAGCTGCCATGCTAGAAAACAAGGCAGCAACAAGGTGCTTTTTTGGGTGATAAAATTGATGAGCTGAGTTGGCGAGGGACAATGGCTTTGAACATATATACAGTAACCTTAGCTTACTCCCTGCACCAGGCTTACACACACAGAGCTCCATCATGGAGGTGGTGATGGGGGCACTACCACGTCTCATCCCCAAGCTTGCTGATCTGCTCGTAAGTGGATACAAATTGCAAAAGAGGGTGAAGAGTGGGATCAAGTTTCTCCAAATTGAGCTCGAAAGCATGCAGGGTGCCATTGAGAAGATCTCGGACATGCCGCCAGGCCAACTTGACCAACAAGACATGAATTGGGCTAGAGATGTGAGAGATCTGTCCTATGACATAGAGGATTGTATCGACATGCTGATGGTACGTAGTAAGGACAGTGAACCAGTCGGAGCGCATGGCTTCAGGATATTCATCCACAAGTGCTGTGATCTTTTAGCACAGGTAAAGATACGTTGTAACATTGCTACTGAAATCAGCAGCATCAAGAGGTGCATAATTGAGGTGTGCCAACGTCGTCATAGATACAGGATTGACAGTTTTGTAGCTAAGCCTATAGCAGTCGCTGTTGATCCTCGTTTATTGGCTCAATACAAACAGGTGACAGAGCTTGTTGGCATTGAGGCAGCTAGAGATGACCTAATCAAAATTCTGATGGAAGGGGATGATGATGTATTCATGCTGTGTCAGAAGACAGTTTCCATAGTTGGATTCGGGGGGCTGGGGAAGACAACTCTTGCTAAAGCAGTATATGAAAAGATTGGTGCACAATTTGATTGCCGGGCTTTTGTTTCAGTCTCTCAAACTCCTGACATGATGAAACTATTTAAGAGCTTGCTCTATGAACTTGGCAACCCAATCAATGATGAAATATTGGATGAACAACATCTTATCAACAAACTTCGTGAATTCCTTCGAGAGAAGAGGTATGCAAGGATCACATAATATAAGACATAAATTTCATATGAAACTTTCTTCTTGTCAATAGTGTTACTCTTCATCCTCCATTTCACGATATTAGTTTGGTGGGGCAGAGAGGGGGAGAGGGGACAAACGAAGCATTTAAGTCTAAAATGTTAATTAGAAATTACCATGCATGTACTCCCTCCCTTAATTTCAGGTGTACATGGTGAGGGAGAAATGTCCTTCAATAGTAATTTTAACTCAGTTTCTCTTGCACTATATTGTATAGTATTACTAGATATCATCTTAATAAAGTACATTGAATAAAAATATATTGATAAGATTTTTAAACACAAAACAGTATATATAAGAATCTTACTAACTGTTAGCGCAAAAATCTACCAAGTTTGACTTTCCCTAATTAAAATGTGGTTTACAATGTATACATGACAATCCATACCATGACAGTTTGATTGTTTTCACATCATTAACAGAGTAGCGAGTGAAACACAAAGAGCAATATATGCACCATTGTAATAGACTGGACAATGTGTGAAATGGAGTCTCCCAAGCTTTTTATATGGATTTGCTAATGTAGCTAAGATATCATTAATTTTATACGCCCTATTCGCTTGTCTCATCAGTCGGGCTTTTCAGCCTTTTGAACAGTATTTTTCTCTCGCAGCAAACTGGCCGGTTTGTCTTATCATCTGGCTTATATGACCAGCCGAACAGCCCAATAAAAATATTCTTGCTTTTTGATTGTATATACCAGGCTATATCAGCAAATTTGAATCAGAAGTTTCCACACCCAAATTTAATTAAATATTTATAATAACTTTGATTTGGAATTCCCATATGTACAGGTATTTCATTGTTTTTGATGATATATGGGATACCTCAGTTTGGAAAATTATTAGATGTGCTTTTGCCTGATAGTTGTGATAGTTGTGGATAGAAAATAATCATAACTACTCGCATTTTCAATGTCGCCAATGAAATTGGTGGATCTTACAAGATGAAACCGCTTTCTGTTGATGATTCTAAAAAATTGTTGTACAATACCGTATTTGGCAGTGAAGAAAAAGACAACAATGATAACAAACAATACCTGGCTGAGGAGCTAGCTGAAATATCACACACAATACTAAAGAAATGTGCTGGCATACCGTTAGCTAGTGTGCTACGTAGTAAAGGAAGAAGTAAAACGGAGTGGTGCAGCATCTGCAACTCTATTGGTACAGGACTCGAGAATAGTCTGGATGTGGAGAATATGAGAAAGATTTTGTCATTTAGCTATTATGATCTGCCGTACCATTTAAGGACATGTTTATTATATTTAAGTGTGTTTCCAGAGGACTATAAAATTAGCAAAGATCGTCTGATAAAGATGTGGATAGCTGAAGGTTTTATTCGATGTGAGAAACAAAAGAAAAGCCTCTTTGAAGTTGGAGAGAGTTACTTCAATGAACTCGTAAACAGAAGTATGATTCAACCTGTGTATACCAAGTACTCTACGGTGATAGAACAATGTTGCCTACATGATATGGTGCTTGACCTGATCCGTTCCTTGTCAAGCGAACAAAATTTTATTGATATATTGAATGTTTTGGATCTCCAATCTCCATCACATAAGACTCGGAGGCTATGTGCTCAGTATGCCAAGGTGGATCTTGCTACAACTCAGGTTACCAGGGGTTTACATCAAGTAAGGTCACTTGTTTTCGTTCACTCTACTCTTGGCCAAATGCCAACCCTCGGGAAATTCAGAGTTTTACGTGTACTAGATCTACCAGGTTGTGACCTTTCACAAGAGTGCAGCCTTAAGTATCTTGGGAAATTACGTCACTTGAGGTACCTTGGACTAAGATGTACACGCATAGCTGAGCTCCCCAAAGCAATAAAAAACCTTGTATTTCTACAAACATTGGATGTTACTGCTAATCACAATCTTCGTAGATTGCCAACCGCGGTTGTTAAGCTAAGAAATTTGACATCCTTACACATCGACAGCTGGATAGAAGTGCCGAGAAAGATTGGGAAACTAACATCCATTATACAGCTTTCAAGCTTTGGCATCCATGACTCTGGAAACAATATCAAAGAGCTGGGCCATTTAACTGAACTGAGGGAACTGTATATTGTCTGCCGTACTCGATGGAACGACTGCTTGGACAATTCTCTGGTGCAGTGCCTGAGCAAGCTTCAAAAAATCCAGACCTTAACTTTTCAGGTATCAGATGGTAGAGGGAACTTGGATGCCTGGGTTGCACCACGACATCTCCGTAAACTGAACCTAACTGGTTGCTGGTTTTCTAAGCTGCCGGCATGGATGAATCACAATTTTCTTCCTGATCTTTCCTTTCTATGCATCAGTGTGAGAGAACTGCAGCAGGAGGATATCAAAATCCTCGGGACATTACCGGCTCTCCACTATCTGAATCTGAAAGTGGACCGTGGTAATCACATAATCCATCGGGGATTTGTCATTGGTGCTTATTCATTCCCATGCCTTGTACAGTGTTTGTTGCGGGAATTTACAGGGCCTGTGGTGTTCAAGCATGGAGCTATGCCACGGCTCACAAGTCTTGAGCTCAGCTTCTCCATGTGCACGTCTAGAGAAATCATTGATATGGGCCTGGGGAACCTGTCAAAACTTCAGAACATTGCTATTTGCTTCAATAATGTTAACTCTAGCAATATTGATGCAGAGGATGCGCTGATGCATGCGATTGAAATCCATCCCAATCGTCCCACCATTGAGATCAACTACCAACGTAGATACAGGTGAACAAGCTTACTGCATTTGTTATTTCTTGTTTATCACCTTTTCCCCTTTCATCCAACCTTAGCTTTATTTGTTTATTTTTCTATTGCAGATTAAAGATAGACTAGAGGACAGATTAAGTTCCACCTCTGATTACCACATCAATGCTCATCGAGGGACAGGGCCAGAAAACCAGACCCGCTGAGTAATATGAACGCTTGATTGCCACCAGAGGAATGCTGTTGTCCTCTGGAAATTGTGGTTTTAGAACTCTCTGAAAATTTTGGGTGGCAAGAATAGTCTAGAATTGGGGCTTGAACTTTTACCCATCTTTTTTTTTTCATTTAGCCGAGTTTGGTCTCAGTACCTGGAGTCTGCATTGATTGGCTATACTCATTTATTCACGTATGTGCGAGGCCAAAATGTTTTATGCATGAAATAAAAAATAAAAGAATTTATTCAAAACCCTAAGTGATTCAAACAGTACTCAACCGTGATGGTCAAGTTCTATTTACTCGTTGGAACAAGGAAACCTAGCTTTCAGGTTAGATTATGCATGAGGCAAGAGAAATCACTGAGAATTTTAATGAAACTCACTGTTTTTTCACATTTTTTGTTGGGTTCATTTGCACCCATAAACTCAACATACCTTGCGTATGATTATGAATGTTGTTTTTGTTGATGTGTTGCTTTGTTGTCTCCACTCCCCAACATACTGCTCCTAGTGTTGTGCAGCACAGCCAATGGCACAACATATCCTGCAGTAGTCAATACTATGACTACCGTGTGAGAGAGGACTCTTTATGCACTACTGTTTCATGATGTATAGTGAGTTAGCTACACTGTTCACATCTTCGTTGGCAGCAGGGCAGGGGTTCTTGAGACCCGGTGGAAACCATTTCCCTTCTGCCCAGTTTAGAAGGCGGCAAAGGTTACAGGCATTGGACATGTGTGATTTCTCTAGGTCCGGCCGATGCTGCGCCTGGTTTGATTGCCAAATGCTGGGCAGGGCGTTTGTGAAGATGCTAGGTGAACAACAACGGCTTTGTAGGGCAGACGCTGAAAAGAAAAAGTCCATTCTAGCTACCTCTGTGAACTATTATCATAGTTTGATTTTGCTTCTTGAACATTTAAAACTTAGAATCTTAAAATCATTCAAATTTTCTCCTTATCCTAGTTTGCATTGGTCTTGAAGGTGCTTTTATCCTTTATAAAGAATTGGGAAATACTTGATAAGGTTTTTAAACCACCAAAAATGTTTCTAAGCTTTTAAAATTTCAGAAAATGTTCTAGAGATAGATTGGGATACTCAAAATTCAAATAAAATATTTAGTGCTTGGGAAAAATGTTTAGAAACTTCAAAATTTAGGTGTAGCTCCAAGAAAATCAGAAAAAATATCTAGAAAATTTCCAAAACATTGCGATCAATGTATAAAGTATGATATGTAGCTAGCATGAATACATTTATGCTGAATAAATTCACGGTATGCATTTGTGCTGGTTGCATATCATGTATTAATTGCAAAAGGTTTTCAAAACATCAATAAGAATGTTTTTTTGGAATTTTTCTAGACTTTCTGGATATTTTTTTCGTGTTCCTAGAGCTAAATACGTTATTTTGAAGCATGTAAAGGTATTTCTTGAGCTCTGAATATTTTATTCGAATATTCATATCCCAATATATCTCCAGATTTTTTGTTGGATTTTTTGAAAGCTTAAGACATTACTGAACTTTTTTTCTAAGAGATGGACAAACCGCCTTCAAAACTGATCGAAACTACGACAGGGTAGTAATTTGAATAGTTTTGATATTGGTTTTGGAGTTCAATGAGAAAAGTATATTATAGTGATAATAGTTTAAGAAAGTATAATAGACTTTTACCGACCGACCGCGACGGGCCACGGAGGCACTGGGCCGTATAGGTGCTGGGTCAGTCCAATCCAACCATGTAGCCTCGTGGGTCTGAATGTGCTAGGCCCAGAAAGTAGCTGCCGAGAGCAGATGCGAAGGTGGCTCCTTGAGGCTTAAGCCTTTCCTTTTCCATTTTTTTCTTTCTTCTTTTTTAACTAACGAACAACACTAACTATTTATGGCCTTCGCGTATACTCCCTTCATCCCTTAAAGAAAGTCATTTTCGTTTCCCGACAAATAGGTGTCGACAATTTTAATAAATAATAAGTATTATTGATTAATATCAACAGGAAAAATTTTAATCTAGTTTTTTAACAAATTTATTTGGACATATAAATATTGCACTTATTTTCTACAAAATCAAGTTAAGCTTGGACACGAACAACCAAAAACCTTTTTTTAGAGACAGAGGGAGTATGTCCTTATATTACATGGCAGAAGTATGAGGCGACACCCTTAGGGCATGTACAGCATGGCTTTTTGAGCCTTCTATACAACCCAAGTTTTGCAAAAAAGTCCTCGTGAACGCTGAGTGACGGCACCAGCTTGACTCGTGCTCCGAGGTCTATTCACCGACCGAGCCTGCGTTGTACCTTTCGTGGTCGTCTCCACGTGAGGCAGTGGGATCTGCTGCGCTCTCCAACCACTACCACAAGCTCTCCGTGCGCATCTGAGCTGAGCTCAGCGCTGCCACACTGGCGATGGCGATGGATAGGAAACGAATGGCCTTGGTCCGCAGCCACCAAGTGTTGGAAGCCCTCCGCCCGAGCACATCACCGGTGGGTGGCCGGCTTTCAAGGCATAGGTTTTCGACAGAGGCAGAGGAGAGGGACAAGCTCTGCCCTGGCCCCGATGGGTGGCCATGCTGCGCTCTCCCGCTCACCACAGGCTGCACGTGGGCGAGCTTTTCCTAGCTGTCGGAAGCCCGCAACCCGCAAGTTACATGGGCGAGCTCCCCCGGCCGGCCGCTGCGAGCTGCACATGGGTGACCTCAGCCATGGCCATGGCGTGTGGTGCTTGGGCAAGCAAGCATCCACTACTCATCGATGAGGACAGAACCAACATCATTGACGAGAAACGATGACGCCGTAGAGAGAAAGTGTAGGGTTAGCCCCACGTCAGTAATACCGGAAAATACAACGTTTTTATTATTTGACCAACCATCAGGAGAAGCAAATACAAGGGGTACACTAATTACTAAAACTGAGGAAGTCGCAATTAATGCAAAAACAGCTAATTGGAAAGCAATAGTCATATTTATAATCCTCCAAACTACCTTCAAATAAAGTTGACTACATATTTCTATTTGATCCCTCACTTAATCAAAATTGTACGAAAATACAAGAAGTAGGAGGAATGGTGGGGGAGCACAGTATATAAGGCGTGGCAGTTCTCACCTACCAGTATATATGAGCAACGGGCCGGCATGGCACGGCCCTGTCCTGGCCCGTGCCGGGCACGGCCCTAAAGGGCCCTAGGGCCACCGTGCCGGGCCGCAGTAGGGCTTCATGCCTGCTCGCCGGCACAGGCACGGTCCTACGGACCCTTTTCCATGCCGTGCCGGCCCTAAAAAGCACGGCCCAATAAGGCTTAGGGCCGGCCCTTAGCCCGCTAACAGAAAAAAACAGTAGTCTCAAAATCATCTTAAGAACTATCTTCAACAATTCACAATTTCACTGGCAACATGTGAAAATTCATCTCTTCCTAGCCTAACGGGCCGCCGCCGTGCCTCATCTTTTTAGTGGGCCATGCCGTGCCGCCCCTCGTGCTTCAGTGGCGGCCCAAACACGGCCCGCTAACCGTGCCGGACCAGTCCTAAGCCCTATGCAGCCGTGCTCGTGCCGTGCTTGTGCCGGGCCGAAACCAACGGACCCGTGCCGGGCCGACGAGCTTAAGGCTGCATGCTCAAGATTGCCTACCACCAGGCCCAGTCTCGGTTCCAACAGAAAGAAGATGATAATCACAAGAAAGGATAAAAAAAGAGTGGATGAGGACGATAGAACATTTCAGCCTATGTGTATTCATGCTGTGATTGCAAGGCACTGTTCATAACTTCTTTGAGAAATACCGGAGCTTGCAGCGTGCGTGATGTGTTGTTGTGCGTGCATGAGAAGCTGTAAATATGCAACTGTGTATGTGTAATCAGAAGTTCATAACTTTTTTTAGAAATACCGGAGCTTGCAGCGTGCGTGATGTGTTGTAGTGCATGCATGAGAAGCTGTAAATATGCAACTGTGTATGTGTAATCAGAAAAAATATGTCACAACATGCATATATAATTTATGATTTATATTAATGATATTAAAAAATTATAATCATGTTCATCTTCTTTATATTAGATCTTTTTTCTATTGAATAGCAATACAGTATATATAAATGCTATTTACAGTTGATCTTACTTACATGCAAAGCATTAAATGACTCGCAAACTGCTAACAGACTTTGTTGATCCGTCTTTTTATTCATCTCTATGTCGGATTTAATAAGGCTCCAACAGACGATTCCGTGTATGTGGGTTGTACGTGCCCTTAGACTGACTTCTTATGTGTTCATTTTGTTTCTTCAGTTAGTCTATTTTCTCTTTCCTTCGAATTCCTTCTTGTTTTTACTTGTGCACTTTGTCCCTGTTTAAATTTAACCAGTAGGGGCTTTCTCCTGATCTGTAAAATAAACAAAGTCAATTAATCCCGAAGAAGAATGTATTTAGCAGAAGGATTTGACAAACCTTTCCCTTGCCGAACTTATATTGCCTCTGGACTGTCCCTGAAATAAGAGTCTACTAGCCCACATGTTGTTCTTATTTTTGACAGTGTGATTCCGTCCATTATATATACCACGTATTAGCCCACAACTGGCCACAAAATAAGCTACTAATGAAGCGTGGTCGTCCTGGCTGTTTAATTAGTGGCATGCATGATGGAATTTCTCTTGGTGCTTAGTTTACTTTAGAACTCCTCTGAACACGTACATTTTTTAGTATGATCCAACAAGCCATTGTTATAAAGTGGCGGGAGCCACTACTACAAAAAGGATTTTGAGATAGGAGGCTTTTAACTATAGAGGTGGGTCAATATAGACGGGTCTCAATACTGGCCTCCAAAACAAGCTACCTCTAAAAATCGATTTATATAGAGACAGCTACTGCTTTCAACTGTCACTAAATATTCTCCTATTTTTAAAGGCCCCTCTATTTCCAGCCGTCTTTAATAATCAATTTTATAGACAACTCTATTTAGAAGTGTCTCTAAAAATTGATTTTCAATCGCCTCCAAAATAGGAGAGGGATAGTAAATTCAAATTTTCAAAAAAATTTGGATGCATACACCACGTAAATAAAAGTTATAGATCTAAAAAGGTTACAAAATTTCGTAGTTGACAATTTTGTTTCTAAAATCAATAAGCATGAAAATTACATTTAAATTTTTCATATTTGAAATTTGAATTTTTCAAACGACCTCAAATGGAGAAATGACCAAGACAAAAGTTGTAGGTCTTAAAAAGTTATGAAACTTTAAAGTTGACAATCGTTTTATTAAAATTCATCTATGTGTGGAAAGTTCTACTCAAAGTTCTCACATTTGAAATCTAAAATTTTTAACATGTCCTTGATAAAGAAACAACCAAAACAAAAGTTGTAGGTCTTAAAAAGTTATGAAAATTTGTAGTTGATAACCTTTAATTTTCATTAGATATCATCTATGTATGGAATTTTGTTGATGTTCTCACATTTGAAATTTAAAATTTTTAATCGACCTCATCAAAAAAAAAAAAAGACCAAAACCAAAGTTATGAACTTTATAGTTGACACGTTTTAATAATTTGATTTCATTTAGGATCCCAAATATTCATTTAAAAAAGGGATGAAGATACCATGAGACGCATTTAGACACAAGTATTTTATGTCATAGAAGTGGTTGGGGGAGAAATGCACAAAGCCACACCGTTGTGGGATCGAATCCCGATGGCCGTGCGTGCACGGCAACCTGGTGGGGTCTGCATGGGTGTTTTCTTTTTTGCTATTTTTTGGCCAACGTTTGTGATTGTTAGAAATGATTTGTCGAGGCGGTTCAACCATCTCAACACATTGATTTCTAGAGGCGGCTCATTTCTAGCCACTTCAATCCGATTTTTAGAGGTGGCTAGATGCTCGGTTAATTTGTAGACGTGGAAAACACAGAGACGGCCGAAAAACCTCATTTCTAGCCACCTCTAAATATAAAAGTGTGGCTTTCACAGAAAAAAGACTGGCGCGGCCGGTGAAAAGATGGTTTGCGTGCAGCCGCCATGTACGACTGTCAAAATCTGAAGCGTATATAAAAGTAATACAAACGTGAGAGTGAGAGTTGAGAGACTAGGTAAAATTCACTTCCATCCGTGGGTTTCAGGTCAAACTACTCCAATTTAAAAGGCAACAAAGACGGACGTGCTCTCACGGCATGTGAGCAGGTCGCACCCTCAGTCATCGAAGCGTGCATTCACAGCAAGTAAAGCAACCCAGCACCAAATCTCTTTCATTTGTTAACAATCTTGCAGTAACCTCCATCCTAAGTTAGGATTCCTAACAAGGCCTCTTCCTCCTCCAGTTCCAGAGCAGCAGCGAGTTCGGCGCAGTACGTAGCAGAAACTTGGAATCAAGCGTGTGGCACATCATTAAAGGCTGGGTGTTGCAGCGCAAGCTTCATCCAGCGATTCAGCTACGAGCGACAAAGTGAGTCTTAGCTTTGGAGCTTCTTCTTTGTCATTATTTCTCAGCGCGCTAATCACAAACATTGTGCAGATCCATGGAGCTTGTGACGGGGGCACTACCAAGCGTCATCACTAAGCTCGGTGATCTGCTCATTGGCGAGTACAATCTACAAAAGGGTTTGAAGAGGGAGATCAGGTTTCTCAAATCCGAGCTCGAGAGCATGAAGGGTGCTCTCGAGAAGCTCTCCAGCACACCGGGACACCGGCTTGACATTCAGGACAAGATCTGGGCCAGAGATTTGAGAGAGCTATCCTATGATATAGAGGACAGTATTGATACATTCATGGTCCAAGGTGAGAGCAATGAGTCGGCCAAGCTGCATGGCATCAATAGGTTCGTTGATAGATGTGCCAGATTGTTCAGAAAGAGCAAGGTTCGCCATGGGATTGCTACTGGAATAAAAGAAATCAAAGGCCGGGTCATAGAGGTGCATGAGCGACGTCACAGGTATGAGGTCAACATTGATGTTGGTAAGCCTAAGGATTATACCTTGGATCCCCGTTTGTTCGCTCGGTACACGGATCTAAAAGAGCTTGTTGGCATCAATGAGACAAGAGATGAGCTAATCAAGTTTTTGATGGAAGGGAACGGAGTGCCTATGCAAGGAAAGATATTTTCGATTGTTGGATTTGGGGGGCTTGGAAAGACGACCCTTGCTAATGCAGTATATGAGAAGATTAGAGCACAATTTGATTGTTGTGCTTTTGTTTCGGTATCCCAAGCTCCTACTTTGAAAAAAATACTCAAGGGCTTGCTCTATCAACTTGACAACAATAAATATGATAGGATCAACCAAAAACCATGGGATGAGGTGGATCTCCTCAATGAGCTTAGAGAATTCCTTCAACATAGAAGGTACGTAAGCATTGCAGCAATCAATTTGAACATATGTGGTTAACTTTTCACTGATAATTTGTGGCATCCGTTTTATAAATAGTACTGAGACATAAAATAGTTAATGAGAAATGATTCTGCTTGTCGTGGTTAAATAAGAAAAAATGAACCATTTAAGCCTTTTCAGATCACTATTGATAGCAAATTAAATAGCAATGATGACGACAATCTGTTTTTCCAAATTGTACTTTTCTTCTGTTTTGTTAAAGAAACTTAGTGTGCTTACTTAGTCAATTGACTTGCTAATCCAGCTAATCCCGCATTAGCTATCCTAGCATAATTATATTAATATTGTTGCAATTAGAAAAAAATGCACAACACAATGTATACGCAGCATTTGAGCATTAGATCCTTACTAATGAAGATTTCAATTAATTATGACTTACCCTTTTGCGCAGCTACTTCATTGTTATTGATGACATATGGGAGGTATCAGTGTGGAGAATGATCAAATGTGGCTTGCCAGATAATTGTGTTGGATACAAAATTATTACAACAACACGTATTTCTGATGTTGCCGAAGAAGCTGGTGATGCTTACAAGTTGAAACCCCTTTCTTTGAACAACTCCCGAAAATTACTGTATAGAAGAGTATTTGGTCATGAAAACACAGACAACAACAAAGATATAGAAAAATGCCCAGAGGAGGAGCTAACGGAAGTATCTGACAGAATACTGAAGAAATGTGCTGGTGTGCCCTTAGCTACTATTACAGTGGCTAGTATGCTAGCTAGTAAAGCAAGAAATAAAATAGCGTGGTATGAGGTGTGCAATTCCATTGGTACCGGTCTTGAAAACAGTCTAGATGTGGAGAATATGCGAAAGATCTTGTCCTTTAGCTATTATGATCTACCATCCTGTTTGAGGACTTGCTTACTTTATTTTAGCATATTTCCAGAGGATTATAAAATTGAAAAAGATCGTTTGATATGGATGTGGATGGCTGAAGGCTTTATCGAGTGTGACAAACAAGGAAGGACCTTATTTGAACTTGGAGAGAGTTACTTCGATGAGCTTACACAAAGATGTATGATCCAACCCATATATGATGTATATGATATGATATATGAGTGTCGGGTACATGATATGGTGCTCGATCTTGTTTGTCACTTGTCCAGTGAAGAAAACTTTGTAACTATATTAAATGGTATGGATCATGGATCTCCGTCGTATTTGTTTCGAAGGTTGTCCATTCAACATGGAAACGAAGAACATGCTGTGACTTCGACTACTAGGACCTTGCAACAGGTAAGATCAGTTGTTGTCTTTTCATCTGCCACTACTCTAGTACCGGTCCTTAGTAGGTTCCAAGTTTTACGTGTACTAGATTTGCAAGATTATGATCTTTCACAAGGTTATGACCTCAAGCACCTAGGGAATTTAGTTCACTTGAGGTATCTAGGACTAAGTGGAACAAATATTCACCATGTTCCTGAAGAAATTGAAAAGATACAATTTCTACAAACATTGGATGTGAGGAACAACCCAATCTGTGACCTGCCATCGGCAGTTGTTCAGCTCAGACATTTGATGCGCCTATGCTTCCATGGGTTTGCGAGAGTGCCGAAGGGGATTGGAAACCTAAGAAGCCTTCAACATCTGTTCTATCTATTGATTGAAGATGCCACTTTGTACATTTTAGAAGAGTTGGGCCAGCTAACAGAATTGAGGATGCTCCATGTTATTTTCTTCAATGAATGGAATGGCAAGCTAGTGGGGTGCCTACACAAGCTGCAAAAGATCCAACATCTATGCATCGATGTCTGCATTGCTCAACGGAGCATCAGTGGATTGGATGCCTGGGTCACCCCTCGATATCTCCGTAGTTTGGATACCAAAAAGAGTTGCTGGTTCTCAGCACTACCAGCTTGGATGAAACCATCACGTCTCCCGGACCTCTCCTCCGTATCCATCGCTGTGAGGGAGTATATATGAGCAACGGGCCGGCACGGCCCGGCCCGGTCCTGGCCCGTGCCAGGCACGGCCCTATAGGGCACGGGCCCTTAAGGCCCTACGGGCCTACGGGCCGTGCCGTTAAAAAGGCTTCGTGCCTGCTTGGCGGCCCAGTGCACGGTCCTACGGGCCGATTTCCGTGCGGGCCAGCCCGCAAAGCACGGCCCGCAAAGCAGGACAGGCCGGCCCGTGGCCCGACCTGTGGGGGGCCGCCGCCGCCGCTGCGTTACCGAGGGGCGCCGCCGCGCGCGTTGCCGGTGAGCGCCGCCACCGTCGCCGCGAGCAGGAGGAGGAGAGCAGAAGCGGACGAGGCGCTTCCATGGCGCCGCCGCGTTGCGAAGGAGCCGCTTCCATGCGCTGCCGCCGCTGCGCCGCCTGCGCCGCCCGCGGCAGCTCGGCCCGCCAGCGCTTGCTGCCGCCGCGCGCGGCGCTCGCAGCTTCGGCCCGCCCGGCGCTGCTGCTCGCCCCGCGCCGCCGCTCGCAGGTCGCCCCACTGCCGCTTCGCCGCTGGATCCGCTCCGACGCTCGCAGCTCACCCCCAGCCAGTAGATGGCGACTCCGGGCGCGCGAAGATGGTAGCCGGCGCGCGTAGTGGAGGCGAAGCCGCCGGGCGCACGCGTCGTCGTCGAGCTCGATGCTGAGCTCGCGCCTCGCGCTCTGGTGGACCGGAGAGAGAGAGAGAGAGAGGGAGTGCGGCGTGGGGGAGAGGGAGTCCGGGAGGGGATGGGGAATAGGGTAAGGAGGAGTGGTGGACTGAAGAAGGCTCCTAGCAGGCTTTGATTTCATCGGGCCGCCATCGTGCCTCTACCAAATTTCGTGCCGTGCCGTGCCGGCCCTCGGGCTCAGTGGCGGCCCAGGCACGGCCTGCTAATCGTGCCGGGCCGGCCCTAAGCCCTTTGCAGCCGTGCCGTGCCGTGCTTGGGCCGGGCCGAAATTACCGGGCCCGTGCCGTGCCTTCGGGCCCAAGGCCATATGCTCATATATATGAGGGAGCTACACATTGCCGATCTTGAAATTCTTGGTAGGTTTCCTGCTCTCCACCATCTGGATGTGCTGGTGGACCATGAGGATCTTGCAACCCTTAGGGGATTTGTCGTTGGTTTTGGTTCATTCCCACGCTTGGCATACTTCGGGTTTGAAGGATTTGTGAGGCCTGTTGTTTTTCAGCAAGGAGCTATGCCGAGGCTCAGAACCTTTCGCACCCAGTTCTCAGTGCTAGAGGCAAGAAAAATCATGAGCAGCAATGGTCATGTCGACTTGGGCTTGGGGAACCTGCCATCGCTCCAGGAGATCACGCTTTGGTTGGATTCTAAAGAAGCTACAGAGGAGGAGGTGAATGGATTGAAGGCTATGCTCTGGCATGCCACTAAAATCCATCCCAATCATCCCAGCCTTCAAATAAATGGCCACGCTGAAGATGAAGGTGCTGCCTGCTCAAATTGTCCTCATTACTACTTCTTTACTTTTCCACTTTCTTCTGACATTAATTTCTTCTGCTTGTCTCAATTTCAGATGACGAATAATGGACAAGAGAAAAGATATCTAGCTACACGGATGGAATTTTTGCTTTTCCAATCACCTTGTTTTCAATAAGGCATCCTCTGTTTCAGTGACAGAGTTGGGCCTCACTCTCTCACAAACCTACAAGCAACGACCTAGAGATCAGGAATGAATAAAACCCCAGTGACAGAGTTGAGCCTATATTTTGCTAACCTCGCATTGCAAATTGCAATACCACAGCTGAATTTCCATGTTTGTTGCGACTTGAAATTATGGCGGCAATTTGCACAAGCTGTGCACATGGTATGCAAACGTTTGTAGGGTGCGTTAACATTCCTGTAATGTTGTGTACAACTGTTTAGGATACTTGAGGCTCTCAAAAAGAAAATTCATTTGCCGTGTTTTAGTACACTGAATTGATTCTGCAGTATGGATGGCCACATGGATCTTGAGGAGTCTATCCTGTTTTGTGATCAAGAACGAAATAGTCGTTTTTCCGTTCTGTGGCTATGGTCATCATACATAGATGCCAGTATGCATGGTCGCTAGTCCGGCCTTCTTCTTCTTGTTCTTCTTCTTTTTTTAAAAAAAACAAGATTACAGATAAAGGCAATGAGTTTAATGGGTATTAGTGACTGCATGCTCTGTTTTTTCCATGTCCTCTGTTCTACGCGTTGATGCTCGTAATTCGGTCACACGAATAGCATCTCTGCTGTTATGGATGGACATTTTAACATACGGCTTCCTCCACCGTGCCTCGCATGTACACTTTTGAAGACGAACCCTAAGGGATCCTCTTTCACACCATCGCGTGCTCCATGACCAACTCCCTCCTTGCTACTGAGGACGAACCCTAAGCAAGCGACCCAGGCCCCTCGGCCTCCCCTGGGTCGACCCCTCTCCCACGCGGGGTGTCCGCGAGGTCGCCAATTCTTATGGGACACGAACTGGGCACAAGCTAGCACTGCTCCAGCACGAAGCAAGCGAGGGCGTGCTTACCAGCGGGAAGAGGAATGGATCGCCAGCTGGTCATGGTGGATCTGCAGCTCCAGCGCCAGTACAAGGGAGGGACGCCAGAGCAGGAAAGGACATTACCTAGCTATCTTATCTTACTATTACTAATTAGAGGCTCCAACGGAGCCTCCACCTTAATTCTCACCAGAAGCGCTATAAAAAAAGATAAATCCTACAAAATCTCACAATAATTAGAAACATCTAGCCATCAATCCAATAGACTCTAACAATGATAGCCATTAGATCTATTTTGATTTTCTAAAAAATTACCCACAATTGCCATTATATAAATTAACATTAAATGGCCCCTTAAATACACCCACCTATGGGCTTGCAAAAGTCCAAAATAAAACACCTGATAAATAAAAACGATATGATTCCATTATTATGAAGAAAAACCTCGCTCGTGACATATGCATGGATCTAAATCACACATTATCTTATCACCGTACGAATACCCGAACCCCCATCCAAACGCCCGAGGGAGATTCACTCCCCAACAGGCGCAGATAATCAGAACCAGCAAACCCTTGCCTGGCAGCTGGCGGCGCACGAGCAATGGCGCGGCATCCGTCGCCGCGCCAAACCAAAGCCAGAACGCAAAGCATTAGACGTGCCTGCGTTGGTTTAATTTGCATGGAGAAGTTCTAGCGTCTGTTGCCCGATGTTATTATTTAGCTTGAAATTTGTTTGTTATTTGATATATATTCTATATTCTTTTTCAGGTCATCTACAAGCCGGCGATGAAACGCATTCCGCCGTGGATGCAGGGAACTCTGAGGGCGACAATGCAAGCTCATCGATCCGGGCCTCCATCATCAACAAATTAAACCACGTGGACATGCATGGCATGGATCATGGATGTGGATGAGTACCAAGCTGCATGTACAATAATTTGCTCTCTTGGTCGCCCTGTCCTGTACCAGCAGGCCACCAAACGACAAGTATAGTCAGGCGACAATAATGAAGTGTCTCGGTGTGGTGTGATGATGATGCCGCGTCACGACTCCATACAGGTTATATAGCTCTACTCTAAATGCAAATGTCCTTTCCAGCATCATTTAGCCTATAGCTACGTAGTTTTTATATGCATAAATTGTCCAGTTTAACTATATGAGAACCGAAGCCAAATTCGTCATAAATTACACTGCTATCCAGCTGACAATCACCTAGAAATATAAAAATTGAACTAATACACTATTCATTTAATTAATTTCTCTAATGAGGAAAAGCATGAATTATATCATCATTGCTAACTGGCATTCTATTACCTCATAATTAATAAAAAGATGGTATTTTATAGAAAATCTAAAACCATAGTCGTCAACTGTTGTAGTGGATTAATTTTGTCAAAGAAAACAATGCATAAGAATGGAGTGTTTTTTCCAAGTTTCTACATTAGACATATATATATATATATATATATATATATATATATATATATATATATATATATATATATATATATATATATATATATATATATTGTACGACTATAATAATCGATGATAGTCATTATATATATATATAACACATATGTGAATATATAATATATGTGGGAAATTATTTCGTACTCAAGTAGTTACTCCTATGTGGATATCTCCATATTTAGGGTGTAGATGGCCCGACGAAGTGTAGTATATATATAATCGTATTTAGACCATTTAGGATAGTATGTATGTCAAGTATTCAAATATATATAGAGTATATAGTTATACTTACTTTTTTTATATACGACTATTATGGTATTATAATAATATATTAAAAATTATGGGATCTTTTGCTAAAAATTCATGAAGTAAGATTTGGATCATCTTAAAATGAGTATATAAATTTACTCAAACTGATAATGAGTATGCACACGTACGCAATATGGTTTTTATTGATGATAAGTAGAAAATGCACCTAATATATAAAATTCTTTTTTCATAAAGATATAAACCTTTGCAATTAAAAAATAGTCTAAACTAAGTCTTGATCTAAATTATCACCACTACCATTATGTAAAAGTAGCCTAAAGTAGCTCTCCTAATATTCATCTAAATATTTGGTGTCATAAATATTTGGTAAAATGCTGAGATTGGCTGACTCATGGAAATGTGAGATGCAGACTTATTTTTTGATACAGGGAATATGTGATTAGGAAAAAATGTATAAAGTAACCCCTAAATTTAATTTATAGATGAACCACCAACAATATATTATTTAACATTGATAATTTAAAGGTAAATCCTAAATCTAAACTATCGACATCTATCATATTATAAAAAAATTCCCAAAATACTATTAAAACCATTCTGAATTGTTAACCTGAACTGTTAACTTATTATGGTCATTTTTAATTAAAAAACTACGGCATGCATGGCGTTTCTCCCTATACATATACCTATGTACATGAAGTGAGGAGTATGCTGATTTCCAACACAAAAGTATAATTGATAAACACACCTCAAGCTCTGTAACAAGTCTCTATAACTAGCTAATACTAATTAATAAGAAAATATTTATAGGAGCATTCTGTAAGAATATGAACACATGAGAGGGAGATCAACTAAACACAGATGCCAAACAAACATACTTGGAGGGTCAGGAGTTGTGATGCAATATGGATGGGGATACAAAAGTAATTGTATTAAAGCCTCCCACCACAAGACAAAAAAAAAATCAGTTTCATATTAAAATGTATACAAAGGTTCCATATAAATATTATTTAAAAAAATGTATAGACCCGTCTCTTAAAAAAGTACTAATAAGTTCGTGATAACTGAATATGGACTACAATTATATATTATGTCTAATATGTTAAAAAAAAGAAAAAATTTAATATAAGTAACACTTTACTAATCAAATGTAGTAAATAGAAACTACTAATATTTATATCTTCTAAAGTTCTAGCCCATGCGAGAGCACAGGTTGATGGACTAGTAGACTAAATGATGCTGGAAAAGACATTTGCATTTAGATTGAACATTCCGCGGCATCACCCCAACACCTTGAGCACACCGAAGCACTTCATTGTCTCGCCTGACTACTTGTCATCTATCGTTAGTTGGCGAGCGATCCTGGGTATGACTGGGCGACCAAGAGAGCATATTATTGTACGTGCAGCTTGGTACTCATCCACATCCATGATCCATGCATTACTGTATCCGGCCTCAAGGCCCGTTTGCACTCGGCAAAGAGCACTTGGGGAAAATTAATCAGCAAAGGAAAAGCCCGTGCTCGGTAAGCCTTTGCCGAGTGCCGCCCTCAGTAAAGAGCGCTCGGGGAAAAATTGATCGGCAATGGAGAGTTTGCCGAGGGCCTTGCATGGCTCTCAGCAAAAAAAAAAAAAAAAAGAAAAAGAAAAAAAAAGGCGCCGTCACGGCGCCGGATACGGTGACGGAGGTTTGCCAAGTGCCATCCTGGAAGGCACTCAGCAAAGGGTTTTTTTTGTGGGGGGATTTTGTTTGCCAAGTGCCGGGGGACCAGGGCCCTCAGCAAAAGACCTCGGCGCTCGGCAAAGAATGCATTTCCTGTAGTGATGCATGCGTCAGCTTGTTGATGACCTGAAACAGAATATAATATAGTACATGAAACAACAAAAAGATTGCAATTGCAAACTAACAGGAGATAGATCGGGCAACAGACGCTGGATGCACTGCAATTTCTTCATGGTTTGGCCCCGTGAAATGGACGCTGTCGTTCGGCCAGGGTTTGGTTGGTTCTGACTTCTGAGTGTCTACGCCTGTTGTTGGTGAATCAGCCCTGAGCGCACGCCCACGAGGAGGGGGAGGGGCATGCACGCCGTGGCAAGTTGGCAACGGCGTTTGGACGTTTTTATCATATCGATTTTTTTTAATAATGGAAACATGTCGTTTTTAACTTACGTGTTTTATTTTATATTTTTGCACCCAATACAGTTGGGGGTGTATTCAAATGGGCCATTATTTAATGTTATTTCTATAATGACAGTTGTGGGTAATTTCTTAGATAAACAAAATAGATTTAACGGCTACTGTTCTTAGAGTCCACTAGATTGATGGCCGGATGTTTCTAATTATTATAAGAATTTCTTAGAATTATCTTATTTTATAGCGTGTCTGGTAAGAATTAATGTGAGGCTTCATTGGATACTCTAATTAATAAGAGTGTTATGTTATTTTTATAATGACAGTTATAAGTAATTTCTTAGAAAAAACAAAATAGATCTAATGGCTACTGTGCTTAGAGTCTACTTGGATCGATGGCTGGATATTTTCGATTATTTTGAGAAACTTTAGGATTTATTATTTTTATAACGTGTCGATGAGAATTAATAAAAGGCTCCATTTAAACCTCAAACTAGTAACAGTAAAATTAATTTATATTGTATTGCCAACGGGGCCTCCCGTCCCAATTTCCTCAAAACGAAAATGCGAAAGTGTTTGCTTTGGAACCCCACCAAACATAAAACGCGAATGAAAAAAATTTAAACAAAGCCATCCTCTCCCGTCCCGTCGCTTTCTTCTACAGCTCTCCTCGGCTGCATTCTCTCCTCCAGCTATCTGCGCACGAAAGTGGAGAAAAAAGATGCTGTGGCCACCGAAAGGAAAAGCATCAAAGGTCCCTATAACACTGGGCAACCGCAACGCATCAAAGGAGCAGTGAAATGGTGGCAGGAAAGGACGAAAGGGCATCAATGCGATGGGTCACACACTCACTAGTACAGGTGCAAAAGACGACGCGCCGAGGAGCAATAACTTTGCCTTTTCCTGTAGCCCCATCTAATCATGTCCCCTTGTGCATCTTATCTTCCATTGATTTCATTTCCTTTCCCTTCGTCTCTTATCGTCGGTTCTGTTCCAAGGAAGCAGCAAGAGGGAGCCAAGAGCCGAGCAGCAAGCTGGGTGCTGCTGGCTGAAGCAACTTCGAATCCGGAGACAAGGGGAGCGTGATTCGTGACTAGCGGTGGCCGGTGACGGTGAGTCGGTGACTTCAGCTCTACTCTTATTAGGCCGACGAGTTTTATCAAGAACCTCCCTAGCGCATTCCTCTCCACACTTTCCTCACGCTCTTGTGTTGGTTCAGGACAAGATCCATGTAGGTCGTAACGGGAGCACTGCCAAGCGTCATCACCAAGCTCGGTGATCTCCTCATCGGGGAGTACAACCTGCAAAAGGCCGTGAAGGGGGAGATCAGGTTTCTTCAATCTGAGCTAGAGAGCATGAAAGGTGCCCTTGAGAAGGTTTCTAGAACGCCACCAGACCAGCTTGACATTCAGGACAAGATCTGGGCCAGGGATTTGGGGGAGCTCTCTTATGACATGGAGGATAGCATTGACATATTCATGGTTTGTGCCAAGGACGATGAGTCCGCAAAGCTGCCTGGCATGAGGAAGTACATTGACCGAAGTATCGGTTTGTTCAGGAAGGCTAAGATCCGTCATCGGATTGCTTCTAAGATCATAATTGCTTCTAAGATCATAGACATCAAGACTTGTGTTGCAGAGGTGCATGAGCTGCGTCGCAGGTACGATGTTAACCTTGGTATTGATAAGCCTACCGCACCTACTGTAGACCCTCGTTTATTTTCTCAGCACAGAGAGATTAAAGAGCTCATTGGCATTGATGAAGCTAGAGATGAGTTAATCAAAATTTTGATGGAAGATAATGGAATGACCTCACAACAAGTCAAGATAGTATCCATTGTTGGCTCTGGTGGGCTGGGAAAGACAACTCTTGCTCATGAAGTGTATGGGAAGATTAGTGCGCAATTCGATTGCTATGCTTTTGTATCAGTGTCTCAAATTCCTGACTTGAATAATGTATTCAAAGACGTCCTCTATCAATTTGATAGGAATAAATATGATGACAGCATCAATGAAACTTTTCTTGACATGCAGCAGCTCATCCTTGAACTCAGAGAAGTCCTTCAACATAAAAGGTACGAGAGCACAAAGCATTCCTGCTATTAGTATGTACATACGAATATGTTTTCTTTTTTTATGCCACAGTTAAATTTTGCCCTCCAATCATCATTGTTAAGTAAAAAAGATACAACCACTTATGCTTCTTACATCATTGTTAAGTGGAAATAATATTTGCAGTGACAATGATATTTCTCCAGGTGGCGTTTTTTTTCCTAGTTTTTTGCCAAGAGTCTGAGTTTCTTCTTTTGTATATGGACATGTTATTCTAGTCGAACTCATCAATTCATTAGTAATGCTCCAAATAGCTTAATTTGCACAATTTAGTACATGAATAATAGGAACATCCCATCATAATTTCTTTGGTTTTCGCTAACAAGTTACCCCCTGTGTAGGTATTTTCTTGTTCTTGATGACTTATGGGATATCTCAGTATGGAAAATGATTAGATGTGCTTTGCCTGATAATGATGTTGGATACGTAATTATCACGACAACACGTATTTTAACTGTTGCTGGTGAAGGTGGTGCTTACAAGTTGAAACTCCTTTCACTTAATAACTCCCAAAAATTATTGTACAGAAGAATATTTGGTACTGAAAACAAGGACTACATTGATGACATAGAAAAATGTCCAGATGAGGAACTGGCTAAAGTATCTGAGAAAATACTAATGAAATGTGCTGGTGCGCCTTTGGCTATTGTTACAATGGCTAGTCTCTAAACCAAGAAATAAGTTTGATTGGTATGATGTGTACAACTCTATTGGTACCGGTCTTCAGAACAATCCAGTTATGGAAACTATGAAGAACAATCCAGTTATTGAAACTATGAGAAAGATATTGTCACTTAACTATTATGCAATGCCCTCCCATCTCAGAATTTGCTTATTACATTTGAGCATGTTTCTAGAAGATTATAAAATTGAAAAAGATTGTTTGATATGGATGTGGATAGCTGAAGGCTTTATCCAATGTGAAAACCAAGGTAAGAGCCTATTTACAATTGGAGAGAGTTATTTCAATGAACTCATAAACAGAAGTATGATCCAACCTATATATGATAAGTACACTGGCTTGATATATGCTTGTAATGTACATGATATGATGCACGATCTTATTTGCTCCTTGTCAAGTGAAGAAAATTTGGTTTCTATATTAAATGGTGGGTACTACACGTCTGATTCTAAGATATTTCGGAGGTTGTCTCTTCAATATGTTAATGAAGACAATGATATGCCTCTACATAATACAAACTTGCAACATGTACTGTCAGCTATTGTCTTTCCGTCTGCATTTTGTGTAATGCCAGTCCTTACGAAGTTCAAAGTTGTACGTGTCCTAAATTTACAAGATTGTGATCTTTCACGAGGTTACAGCCTCGAGTATCTTGAGAATTTATTTGACTTGAGGTACCTAGGACTACGTGCCACACACATTGCTCAACTTCCTGAAGAAATAGGAAACCTAGAATTTCTACAAACTTTGGATGTGAGGGGCAACAATATGTTTAGCTTGCCGTCAACTGTTGTTCAGCTCACAAACTTGATGTGCCTGTACATTGATGAGTTTACAAGAGTGCCAAATGGGATTGGGAGCCTAACAAACCTTGAAGTGCTGTCAACTTTAGACATAACCGTCTCCATTGACATTATAGAAGAGTTGGGCCAGCTAATGAAACTGAGGGTGCTTCATATTTTTCTGTTCGTTGGCTGGAGTGGGAAGCTGGTGGAGTGCCTACACAAGCTGCAAAATATCCAATATCTATACATCAAGATCTTTGGAGACCATCAATGGGACTTCGGTGGATTGGATGCCTGGGTCGCTCCTCGACATCTCTATAGATTGGATATAGAATGGCCATGCTGGTTCTCAACACTGCCAGCATGGATGAATGAGTGTTATCTACTGAACCTTGTATACCTATCCATTGCTGTGAGGGATTTAGGGCAGGTCAATCTCGAAACCCTTGGGAGGTTGCCAGCTCTCCGTCTGCTAAAACTGTCGGTGGATCCAAAATGTCTTGGAACCCTTGGGGGATTCATCATTGGTTCTGGATTATTCCCATGCCTTGTATTCTTCCAGTTCGGAGGATCTATAGGGCCTATAGTGTTTCAGCAAGGAGCTATGCCGAAGCTGGAATTCCTTAGCTTTGAGTTCTGTGTACAGGTGGCTAGACAAATCACCTCCAATGGTGATGGTCCTGAGTTGGGCCTGGGGAACCTGTCATCGCTCCAGGATGTCAAAATTTATTTGCGTTCTAGAGGCGCTAGCAAGGAAGAGGTAAAGGAATTGGAGGCTGCGCTAAGGCATGCAGTTGAAATCCATCCCAACCTTCCCAAGCATCAGATATGCGGATGAAACTCCAGGTGTGCCATATCTCTGGCTGTCTGTTGTTTCTTTCTTCTTCCGATCCCGTTCACCTTTCATCTAACCTTAACTTCTATCCAAGTTTCAGATGAATGGTGGACTGGACTAGAATACAGATGTCTATATTTGCCGATCACCAAATATGTCTGAAATCCATGCAAACTGGTCAACTTTTTATATGTCCGCAAGAAAATATGAAGATATGCTGGGTACAACTTTTGCATCTTGCTTCTCTGCTTTCGTTCAACCTTCTCTCCAATGTTTTGTGCAATCATCATCATTGACTAGAGAATAGATTTGTGGTCATATATATATATCCAATCATCAGCATTTCAGGATGACTCCGAACTGACCCTATGAGTAGATTAATCCTGCCTAGCATCAAGGTGGATGGGCCTTTTTGGCTCCATTAATTGTTGGCCTTTTGTTTTTTTCTATTAACTTTTATTGTTAAGCTTAGTGCATGGAGTCGGTAAGCATTTGTATAATGATTTGGACTGATGCCTTTTCTTTGAAATGGCCTGAAGTCAGATTTTATCCGTTATCAAAAAAATGAGTACATGAATTATGTGTATAAAATCATTCTACCTTTTCATTTTCCCAGTGCCGATGTTACTTACTGATGTGCCCATGAAAATTTTCTCAAAAACAACGGGTCAAGAAAACTGTACGGATTTGTGATTATGACTCTGGGATAGGGCCTACCTTTAATTTTCAGAATATAGGCTTCCAAAAATTGGTGAAATGTCACTCGTGGCACCTGCTGTTGGTGCACATTACAAAATCAATGCGTTCATCCAAGGTCGGTCCATTCATGACAATTTCCGCTCCGTCCAGCTGACTGCAAGATGTTGCACCAAAAGAAACCAAGCTGCCTACTTCTCAAGATTGATATTGCGAAAGCTTTCAATTCAACTCCATGTGCTGGGAGTTCCTATTGGAGGTCCTTCGCCAGGTCGATTTCGCTGGCCGGATTAATGGATGTCATTGTTTCTGGGCTCGGCAAGCACCAGGGTCCTTCTCACACTACTGGATACCGGCTCTTTGCCGAGTGTCCCAGGCACTCGGCAAAGGCATCTTTGCACTAGGCAAAGGCTTTAGCGAGTGTTGCACTCGGCAAAGAGCCCTCGGGAAAAATTTGATCGGCAAAGGGCTCTTTGCTGAGAGTCTTTTCGGGCACTCGGCCCACGGCTCTCGACAAAAAAAAGCGGCCGTCACGGCGCAAATAACGGCGATGGCGGTTTGCCAAGTGCCACCCTGGTAGGCACTCGACAAATATTTTTTTGGTAATTTCTTTGCCGAGTGCCTCCAGCCCCGACGCTTCGGCAAAGTATTTTTTAAAAAAATTCTTTGCCGAGTGCCTCTCTCCGGCTTTTTCGGCAAAGTTTTTTTTTTGGTAATTTCTTTGCTGAGTCCTTTGATATGGCACTCGGCAAACATTTTTTTTGATATTTTTTTTGCACTCGGCAAAACTGGGAAATACAGCCTTCATGTGCAATATTTTCCAGTTTTGCCGAGCGCAATGGCCATTGCGCTCAACAAAGGGTCTATTTGTCGAGTGCAACACTCGGCAAAGGGACCCAGAATTGTTTTTTTGTTTTTTGGTGTTCCATCATAATAATTAGTAAATATCACATATATATCACAATGTGATCACATCCAAAACACACACACACACACACACACATATATATATATATATATATATATATATATATATATATGTATGTGATCACATCCAAACACACACACACACACACACACATATATATATATATATATATATATATATATATATATATATATATATATATATATATATATATATATATATATATATATATATTACAATATCCCTGACAATAGCATATCCATAACGTAGTCCGGCACGAAATCACAAGACCATCACAACATCACTAGTTAATCACAAGACAAGTCCATCATCCAAACCAATAAAGCAAATAAAAGAACTGGTGAAGGAAAACCTTGGTCGTTCGTAGGCCAGTCCGTCTGTGGCTCATGCGGATTATTCGAACCCGCTGACTGAGGTTGCATAAAGGAGACGAGATTATGTTTGTAAGACCAGCAAATAACAAGCAAAAGCAACTAACATTTATACTTACAGGAGTAGAAGTAACAGGAGGCGGAGGTGGAGCGGTTAGCGTCGGTGGCAACTGCATCCCCGATTAGGCCCCCATCATGGACACGAACTGAATGAGATCCGCCATCCTCTTCTCCTGGTGCTCCCGCTCGGCCTTCTCGGCATCCAGCCGGCCCTGCATCATCTGACGTTGCCTCCTTTCTTCTTCCAGCTGGGCCTGAAATAATGCGAAGCTGATGTTAGAATAATGCAAAGAAAATCATTGTAAGACGAATAGAACAGGAATAATCTCGAGTGCGTCGACCCGGTGCTGTGCAGGTGACGGCCGTAGGCGTATGGGGACGCTTGTGCTCGTGCTCTGTGCTCGGAGCTGGGAGAGAGTGGGAATAGAGGCCGTGTCGATGACGCCGTCGCCCATCCAGTACCGCCCATGCTTCTTTCCTCCCTACCCTCATGACGATCTCTGGGTCAAAGTCCTAGGTGCTCAGACCGTGCTGTGGCCCATGGACCGACCTTGCCGCCAACATGTAATCGCTGAGGCGGGAGTGCACGCTCGCGTTGGTGTACGCCTCGGGCAGGTCCTCCAGGCTGTAGGACACGTCGGACGTCGCCTTGCCCTTGTGGGCCATAGCATATGCCTGCAAGGTGGAGCAAGGCTGGCCACCATGTACCGCCGACTGCGACAAAGAAAGCAAGATGATTAGAAATTAGGCAGCAATGAGCGTTAGGATAGACAGATGAATTCCCGTACCCATGCTGCTTTGTATTTGGCAAGGTTGCGGTTGCCTTGATGGTGTGGTACACCTGGCATCATCAACCGCCATTCCTGGTCATCGGTGTGCTGTTGGGCCCATTTTTCAGACACCCACCTGTCCACGACCATCGCCCAGCACTCAGGATACGTGGTGCACCAAGGGAGAATCATCTACATGTCATCGAGTAATTGACATATAAGATCAAATTAGAATAACTTTATCTCAAAAGAAATCAATATTAGTGTTTTTTATGTACCCGAATATACTGGTCCTGGGTCAGCTGCATGGTTCTTGTGGCATCCTTTCTGATACTTTGTCCAAGGACTGAGCCATAGTAAGTCACAAGGGCCTAGATACGCGCCTCATAATGTAGGTCCATGATAAGTTTCTTGCAGGAGTTGGTAGCCACCACATCCGCTTGCGCTCGCATTCCCTCCTAGCATCTAAAAAAAATCTTGCATACAGATGCAATGTCTCCATTAATTATTTGAAGTAAAGTACAATGAATGCGATATAGTGTGAGGGAGACATACTCACAGCTCCTCCCTCACCTGCTTCGCCCGATTGGCGTAAACCGGGTCGGGGGCGGCAGTAAAGTGGTCAAATGTGTAGGGCGGCTCCGTTTTCCCAGCAAACTCCACCGGACTAGGGTAGTGTTCCCTGCATAGAAGACCCAGGATGCCATTGACGGAGCGTCCGTGGCCCTCCACAAACACCCAGTTCCTGCACAAGTGATTCCGAAAAATTATTAATTTCTATTTCAATTTTGAACGTATCATATGAAGAAGTAGTGATAACATGTAAAGTTACTTATTTTCGCCCTTTGGGGCGGATCGGTGGGCGTTGATGAGGAGGTATTGGTTGCGTCGGGAGGCTTGCGGGACATTGCAAGTAGACACTTGACGAACTAGAGGAAGCGAAACCCATACCTGCCGCCTCCTCGGTGTCATCCTCGTCGTTCCTCGCCCCTCCTCGTCCGTCTGCGGAGCCACCTCCTCCTCCTCTTGCTCCTCCTCCTGCTCCTCACGCTCCTCCTCCTGCACCTCCACATGCAGCGGGCATGGAGATGGCTGCCTCCTGTGGTGACTGGTGCCCGCCCTCCTCCTCCTCTCCGACGGCTCCTCATCTGCAGCTGGCGCTGCAGGGCGTGTCCTCAGGTATACCGAGTTCACATTCCTCATTCACCCGCCGCCCACCATCTTCATGCAATCGCCTGCAATTAAAAAGAAAAATGATATTGTATTAGAAATAACATAATTACATAGTTACAAAACAAACAAAACATAATTAGAAAATAACATAGTATTACATATATTAGAAATAATCTGCATGATCAGGATTAGCTGGATCATAAGTCTCATCATCACTATCAACGTTGTCGAAATAATCAACATTATCCAAAGGGGAATATTGTCTTCACTATCATTGCCTAAACGGAATCGGTCAAGCATTTATAAGTCCTTCTCATTTTGCACCTCATCTCCAGCGTCATCATCATCAACACTTTCATTGCCTACTTCCATTACCATCGTTTCGGTTAAGTCTATCTCGAACCTCCCTTGCGGCCCCTCTTCTTGAAAGAACTTCCCGTCATATGTGTTTAGATTGAAGTTGTAATCTTTTTCATTTGGGACAGGTAGTTTAGCATGCGGCGATACCCTGTGCACAATATACCAACCCAAAAGATACGGTTTGGTTTTGCACACGTATGGCGTATAATAAACCTGCATGGCCTGTTGAGCCACAATATAGACATCATCTTCTGGATAGACAGAATCCTATCGAATTTCGACTAGCCCAAGATGAGGGGGTCTGTCTTGTTACTCTAGGATCAAACCAATGGCATTTGAATATGACAGGATTAAAATGTTTTGCACCATGGAATGAAAGTTTGTATGTTTCTTTAATTCTTCCATAATAGTCAAAGCCATCAGTGCCGGCCGTAAACACTCCACTATTTGTGGCTCTTCGATTGGGCCAGGGCTGCTCGTAGTTAGATGTATGAAAGCGATATCCATTCACGTCGTAATGGGTAAATGACTTGACCCTATAGGCAAAGCCGTTTGCAACCTGTCGAACCTCGGCACTGATGGACGCATCGGTTTGGGCCTACAAGCTCAAGCAAATTAGAATGTCGAACGTATGAGCAACTTAGAATGTCCCTAAGTACAAGCTAAATTGGACACTACCTGCTGTCTGAACCAAGAAATAAAATCGGGCCTTCCTTCTCCCGCACCCTGAGAAATAAGGGTATTAGATTCCTGGGGGATAGGATCCCTTGGTTCATTCTAGAAGTGGCGAAGAAATTCCCTGTACCAAAAATAAACAAGGGTGTTGGATGCCAAATAGTGACGGTGTATTGAAACAAGTTAGGAGAGAACTTACCCCATGTATGGCACCACCTCCTCAAGGTTGGTCAATACATATAGCATGATACTGCGCCACTCTGCATTCTTCAACTGCTTAGCAGTCCATGCACTTGCGCTTTCGAGTTGCCCCAGAAAAGGCTGAGGTTCAATTCATTTTTGCCAACATTGTAATGAGGGGTTGGATTATGCACGCTAGGAAGGTTCTCAGATTAGTATGTTGTTGTGAAGTTTGACATCTCCTCCATAATGAATGTCTCTGCAATGGAAGCCTTAATTTTGGCTTTATTTCTATATTTCTTGCAAAGAATCTTTAGACCTCTCTCTACTAGATAGCACCAACAGCCCTGCACAGCCCCCCATTTGAGCCTCATACGGGAGGTACAAAATCAAATGCTGCATCAGAGTGAAGAAGCCGGGTGGAAATATTTTCTCCAACTTACAGAGCAACACAGGTGCCACTTTTTCCAAGTCCTCAATGATGGTCTGAGATATCTCCTTCGCATAGAGCTGGTAGAAGAAATAGCTCAACTATGCCAGCACAAGCTAGACATGCTCAGGGACATAGCCTCGAACCATCACCGGAAGAAGCTACTCAATCCATATGTGGTACTCATAACTCTTCATCCCTAGGACTCGCATACTAGATAAGTTCATTCCTCTCCTAGATTTGCTGCATTTCCATCGGGGAACATTAACGTCAGGATCCATTCAAGTACCTCCCTCCTTTGTTATCTGCTCAACATGATATTGGCCTTAGGCCTTGTCCATTTCTTGCCGCCTCGAGGAGACTGCATCTCTAGCTTTGGTCTATCGCATAACGCTGCCAGGTCCACTCTAGCCTTAGGGTTGTCCTTGGACTTTTTAGTGTCCATGAGTGTTGCCCAAAGTACCTCAGCGACATTCTTTTTAATGTGTATTACATCAATGTTATGTGGTAGAAGAAGGTCATCATAATAGGGAAGCCTCTCTAAGCCCGACTTATGAGTCCACATATGTTGCTGATCACATCCCATAAAATGACCTTCTTTTACATTTCACTCCAAAGCATCTATCTGCACATCATCTGTGGTGGAGGATCCGTCACTATGATACCTTTTGTGAAGTTCTTGATGTCTCTGCTGAAAGGACGGTCAGCAGGGGGGAGTTGTCGATGGTTATCAAATGCCAAATATTTGCCACCCTTCTGCAGCCAGATGAACCTTAGAGCTGCCTTGCATACTGGGCATGAGAACTTCCTGTGAACACACCAGGCGCAGAATATCCCATATGCTAGGTAGTCATGTAGGGAGTACTGGTACCAAACATGCATTTTGAAGTTTGACCTCGTAGCTCGATCATATGTCCATACCCCTTCATCCCAAGCTGTAATCAATTCATCCACCAGAGGCTCCATGAACACACCCATATTGTTCCCTAGGTGTCTTGGAATTATCAATGATAAGAATAAGGTATGACGTTGAAAGAGGACACTAGGGGGAGATTGAGGGGGATAACAAAGATGGGCCAACAAGTGTGCGGGACAGCCATCATGCCGTACGGATTGAACCCATCTGTTGCTAGTGGAGCACTATTGATGGTCGTTAATGTATGAATTTAACCATCAACTAGCCATAGAAAAGGATGCAATTGCGATCATCAAAATAGATATAGGGTTTACACTGATTGAATTCCACGAGTTTTGGTGTTTCACTGTTTCTGCAGGTGTAAACTGGAAAAGACGCAAACCCAGGAGTTTATCGAAACAAAGAACGGAAAATCGGGTGCCACGGCAATGCAGGAAGATTCTAGAAGAGGCCAGAAGACACCACGCCAAAGCGGAGGGCCAACGGCCACCAGGCCAGACCGGCCGGTCTGGCCCTGGACCAGTTGGTTTGGGCCCTGGCCCGTTCGCGGTCCGCTTCACCCATGTTGCTCCACCGCCTTAGGGTTTCAATCTCAGTCGTCCGCCAAAGTCGGTTTGATCCGATGGCTCACGATCATCGCCCGAGGCTATAAAAGCAGCCCCACACCCCAAGGGGGGACATCCCATGAAACCCTAATTCATTATTCATTAGGATCCATTTGAGAGGCGTCCCTTTGAGGATCATACTCTTATGGAGATCAACACACCAAGGAGATTAGGGCTAGACTCTTCAATGTAATAGATTAGCTAGTTGAGAGCTAGGGTTGAGAGACTTCGTTCCGGATCTCGCCGTGGATCCTTAGAGGTCTGGTATATCTTTGTATCTTACCTTTGCAAGACTTATGCTTTAGTATATTTATCTTCTCTATTTACTTCTATGCCTTATTTGTATGGTTAGTCTAGTTATCACACTTTAGCATTGGATCTCCGTCTGTATTAGGTGCTCTAGTTATCACGTGTGGCTAGAGTAGTAATCAACAATGTAGATATAGTAGACCGTAGGTTACCTGAGGTTGCGCCCAATTCTTACGGGTAGTTGTGGTAGCCCACAGGGGTGACAGTCCTATGTGGCCTTCGTATTCCACCACGTCAGAGTTGGTGTTTCATAGAGCTTTTGGCAGCATTCCCCAACTACTTCTTTCTCATCTATTCGAGAGTTGGAAAGGTACTGCTGCTCTGAAGTGTTATTGTGTGTGCTATACTTACCCATGTATTAGTTACATTCTAGTATCAACTAGAATAGAACCCAAGTAATAGAGAAGTATATAGGAACCTTGAACTCTCCCGTTGGTCTCTCAAGTTAGCTGACTAGACATATATTATAGGATTCTCCTTTGTGTGTGACATTATGCATAACTCTTATCATTTACCTTTTACCCCCACTTTAGTCTAGTTGGTTTACTAGTTAGTAGATACATGATGGTGAACTATCAATGTCTTTAACCATTATTTCCCAGTGGTAAAATATAAATAATGATACCTGGAATACTCCCGATAAAATGCTACAATGGTAATTCTGTGCGCTTGCAGAATCCTTCATATTTTAATTGTGCATAAGAAATACCAACAAGCATTTTTGGCGCCGTTGCCAGGGAAACAATTGGCGTAAAGATTTTGATATTGATCTTATGTCTGCTAACTTAGTGTACCACTAGCTTTAGTAGGATTACCCCTGTATTTGTTGAGATGTGGAACAAGCAGGAAATCAATTGTTTAACCTTCTGGCGAAATTCTATAAAAACAAGACAAGGGAGATATTAAAGAATCTAGGGTGCCTGAACATTCATGAACCATCAAAAATAGAACTCTGCCATCTCACGGTATGTATAAACATATATATATTATTCTAACCATGTGTAAATCGGAGAAAAGTCAACATCACAAGAACTCGAATCACATCATATCTGACGAACAAAGATGCTGCACTACTCACAATTCCATTGTGAGTCATGGTAAGTATGATCAAGAAAGGTAAGAAAGTCTTGCTCATGGACTTTAAATTTGATGAATAGTTATCCTGTTGCATTCCACTGCATGTTTACTTTGAATAATCCATGCATCTACTTCATCTCATATCAAATCCATAGCAGGTTTAGTTTCTTGCACACATGCATGTCACTTGCATCTCTACATAAAAATGAAAAAAAATATTCTCACCATACATGATCATGCTTTTATCTCTATTTAAGTAAATCTCTATGTGCTCCCATGCTACCTTTGTTTGCTATTGTATGCTTAGGTTTTGAAGTATTTTCATACACCTTTTAAATTAAGCATTGTGCTTGGTTTAAACTGCCTTCCTAAATTAAATTAGACATAGTGTCTAGTTTGATTTTTGAATCATAAGGTGTGTTGATATTTACTTCTAAAAAGCTTTTAAATTAAGCGAGGTGCTTAGGTTAAAATGCTTTCCTAAATCAAATTAGATGTGGTGTCTAGGTTGATTTTTGAACCAACAAAATCCTTTAGTAGATATAGGTAATTTTATTGGACTAACCCCTATAGAAAACTCTCAAATTCAATTCGGGTAAGTTCTGAGATGAATTCATATCAGAGATGAATCAAGGTAGGCAATAACTGTGTGCAAAAAAGACAGAACTCATCCTTCAGAGAGAAGAACTGTAAGTATCAAATTTTCACCTGATCTTTTACTACAAGTTGCCTTTACCTTGAACCATGCTAGAATACGAAAAAAATATACAAAACATGATAAACAAAATTTATGCTAAAAGTGAACCTAAAACCATCTTTTCATTAGCGTAGATAAAAATGGACAACAACACATGTTTTAAATTTATTGCAATCCTTCGGGTATGTGTCCATTAATATTTTTGCAGGAAAGAAAGAATAAATGTCTGTTCATGGTTTGAAACAAAAAGGAAGGAGAACAAGTTTATAGAAAGGACCAAGATGGAAAGAAATCAATGTGAGAACACTTCAACACTTTCTACACTTCACCATGATAGTGGACCAATCACCCTGCAAGACAAAAGGGACCTTCAGGCCAGTAAGGGTAGATTGACCAGCTCATTCCTTGCACTAGCCAGTCGACCTACCCTTTCTGCTCCACCATAGTTCCACCATCTCAAGCATGTTCGCATACAAGTCAAAGGAACATAAGGCAAGTTTGTGGTTGGTTAAGGAACATGACATGGATCATTGAGATAGAACGGGAGTGACCCTTACTCTATGTCTTTAAGTGAGGAAGACGATGACAAGCAGGATGCAACTTTCCCTACATGGGCCAAACTGATGCCTACTCTCATCATCATCTTCGAAGACACTCAAATGCCGACAGCAAAGACCAAGATGATGAGATCCCACTACGTCATAGTGTGCATCCCTATATCAATAAACATCAATCATCAATAGTGGTATGTCCATGGTGTCTCCAAAGATTGTAAACAGTCATGGACATAGGATGACACCCACAAGTCATTGGAGATGAAGCTCTCATGCAAGTACCAATGGAGTTCTTACCTCGACCATCAAGATGGCTGGTGTATCATCAAACAAGAAAAACTTTCCACCCACCATTAGAAGACAAAGAAAATTGAGGAGGAACTCGAGTTTGCAGCTCCAATGGACATCAACTCATCAACCCAAAATCAGTGAAGATCAAGAAAGGTTGATAGAAGAAAATACAGCCGTCTACATCCTCATCTCTTGGATCAGATGGTGCAACATAGGTCAAGGTGAGTATTGTCAACGAGGAGCCTCGATCAACAAAACACTGAAGGAATCTTAGATAACGTGTGCATATGAATCAAGAGATCATATGTCCATGTAGACTTTGTAGTCCTGGATACCGGTAGAGATCCTAAGAGTCCAATCATTCTTGGTTGACCATTCCTGAGTACTGCAAAGGTTGTCATTTACATGGACAGTGCCAAGATTTGTTTCACCATCAAAGGCAACAAAGAGAAGTTCAGTTTCAAGAACAAGACCCTTGAAGCTCCTGTAGATCCAAGAGGAGCTTACTTCCTAGTTAAGCCAACAACTTAAGAAGACCACAAATCGGAAGAGAAAGAATAAGAACAGGAGGCAAGTGAGAAAGCAAGTCCAAGTAGTCAAGGCCGTTGAGTATGAGCATGACCACCTCTTAGATTCACCACTCCTAATCAAGAGGGAGGACCCAGGCATGCCGGCCATTGATTGCACTATTGAACAGTGCTCCTTCTACAACGCTTTCTGCGACACTAGATCAGCTGTCAACATCGTGTCTAAAAAAGTATATGATTTATTATTCGATACACCTCTGTACCCTACCTATATACAGCTGCAGCTAGCGGACAACACGATGAGATTTTTAGAGGGAGTAGTGAGGGACATTATGGTCAAAATCCACACTCACTATGTCCTGACCGACTTTATGATCCTGGACATGGGAGAAGAAGATGAGACACCCATCATCCTTGGGAGCCCGTTCCTCAGCACCACCAATGCCATCATCTACAATGGATCAGGCTAAATCCACTTCCAATTCCCAGGAGAGAAGATACGTTGTCATTTCAAAGATTATAACTCTCCTCGACTAGCAGCTTCCTCCCAGTCCAAGAGGAGATGCCAACGCCGGAAGAATCGCTCTCCAAAGAGCAAGGTTGAGGTGGAGGCAATTACAGAAGAATCTACTACACCTAAGGAATATCCCCATCCTACAAAAGTATGGAAAGAAAAGGTAACCTCCTCAACTGAGTCATTATCATCAGGAGGTCCAGCGTCAGGGTCCCCATCCTTGGGATCCGATGGAGCACCCCAGAAGTGACGACGACGAGAAGTCTTGTCCGGAGGACTCTAAACTCCGAACCCTTGCCATAAGGTAACAATGGTAGTTATCTATTTACTTTCTTGCACTTTTAAATTCATAGTTAGTTTTTACCCTTATATAGAAAACAACAAAAACATCTGAAAAACCTAAAGCCCTATGTGGTATCCCTGCAGTGCAAACTAAAGGAGTGTTCACCGTGGTGGCCTAAAAATAAAATAAAAATTAGCATGCATATTTCCTTTCTGTTCAATAAAAAGAAAAACCCTCAAATAATCATTGAGCATCTTGCTGCACTGTATACACTATAACAACCTTTGAAAACCTCCCACAATAATCAGTCTGCGAAATGGCTAACCACTAACTGTTTATTCTAACCCGTTCCACGAGTTTTGGTGCTTTATGAGATGTTTGCTGCAGGATGGCTCCAAGAGCTAGTCCACCTAGGAATCATCATCTACATCACTCGAAGTACACCTTCCTAACACACAGGCAATCACTATGTAGAGAAAGCAACTTCTTGTTGGATGAGATTGAGGTTTCCAGCTACACCAGCTCTTATAAGCATGAGCTCCACTGAGAGGAGTGCTCACGACTATCAAGTCAGTCATAAAAAATGAAAAATACCAAAAATATATGGGCACATAAAGGTCCATGCTTTATAGAGTCCTTAGTCTTATATAGTATAAATCTTTGAAAAACAAATAACCAAATAAAAATATTTATCTAAATAGAGTCAATAAAAAGGAAGCTCTTGAGATGATCTGAAATGATGATAAACTGCTCTGTTACAACACCTTTGAAGTGCCTATAGTTTAGACAAAAGTTTTCCCAAGTTTTAGCTCTAACTGTTTTGACATGAAGATTTGCTCTGAGTCTGAAACTTGTGGGTTGCATATATTTGAACCAAGTCTAGGTACCTGATTGATAAGATTGAGAAAGTCTGAGCTGCTATCTACCTTATTCTAAGTGACACTAGAGTTTTGGAGATCTATCTTTTGAAAAATGCAAAAAACAACATGATGAGTTCTTACATGACAAAGCTTACATTCCCACCAGAGCCAAACATGATAAGATAGGCTAGTTAAAACTCCCACATACATGCTGCTTGTCATGCATTGAGTTTTGCCAACCTTTGTGACCCTTGTGAGAGATTTGCCATACTCTTGAATCAAGATCCACTTACACTCCACCCACATATGCACTACTCTACACTAGAGTAGGCGCAACAACATGCCATTCCATCTACATCCATTCCAAAAATATTTTTCTCCTACACTGGGAGAGAACACCAAAAATATTCCCATTAGGATAGCCACCCAATAAATGCTCTAAGTCCTGTTACTATCTCTCCAATTTCCTAAATGCCAAAAGGAGTGCTATGAGCTATGCAAAAAGATATTTAAAATAAAAAAAGAAAGAAAAAAAAGAGAAGAGAGAGAAGGGAGAAGAAAAGAAAGATGGACAGGTATCCAAGTGCTGAAATAATGGGTACTTAGATGCCCGACTCCATAAGAAAAAAAAGATAGCTCATAACCTCTGGCTAGTCTTCAAGGTCCAAAAGAGAGATAGGCGTTCAAGGAGTTGAGTAGAATTAGGATCCACCATATATCCACCATAACCATCCACCTATACATCTTGATTTGACTGTATGACTTGTTTCTCCATGGATCCATTGTTTGACTTTACGACACATGCATTACAAGTTTGCTCTTTCAAGTTTTTCTCCTTACCTATGAACTCCACATAAGCTTTAGTTATAGGATAAAAAGAAAGGCAACCATCATCACTGCCTTGGTGAGAATCCACAAATACCACATATACTGAGAAACTTGAGAGTGTCATATATGGAAGACTCTGAGTTTTATTTAAAAACCTTTAAAAACTCCAGAATGATAGTTGACTAAAGAGCTTGAGACGTAGTGCTTGGATGGGATCTTTCTGTCTGTCAAGTCTTAAGGCCCAAGGAAGAGCTAATAAGCCCCATAGTCAAAGGTAACATGAGTAAGTTTGAAAGTCAGCCCAGTTATTACATGAACTTGGAGGAGAATTTCTATCTGACTGCAGGTATACTTCTAGGGAGTCGTTCCGAGATGGCTACAATGCTTAAACATATATCTTACAATAACTTTTTCTAAGTTTTCTTTGCTAAGGGACTAGCAAAGGTTAAGCTTGGGGGAGTTGTTAACGGTCGTTAATGTATGAATTTAACCGTCAACTAGCCACGGAAAAGGGTGCAATTGCGATCACCAAAGTAGATATAGGGTTTACACTGACAGAATTCCACAAGTTTTGGTGTTTCACTGTTTCTGCAGGTGTAAACTGGAAAAGACATAATCCTAGGAGTTTATTAGAACATAGAACAGGAAATCGGGCGCCACGGCAACGCAGTAAAGATTCTAGAAGAGGCCGAAGACACCACGCCGAAGCGGAGGGCCAACGGCCACCAGGCCGACCGCCGGGTCGGCCCCCTCGACCGGCCGGATGCAGGCCCCGCCCGTTCGCGGCCCGTTTCGCTCAGGTTGCTCCACCGTCTTAGGGTTTTAATCTCAGTCGTCCGCTAAAGTCGGTTTGATCCGATGGCTCACGATCATCACCCGAGGCTATAAAAGCAGCCCACACCCCCAGGGGGACATCCCATGAAACCCTAATTCATTATTCGTTGGGATCCATTCAAGAGGCGTCCCTTTGAGGATCATACTCTCATGGAGATCAACACACCAGGGAGATTAGGGCTAGACTCTTCAATGTAATAGATTAGCTAGTTGAGATCGAGCTAGGGTTGAGAGACTTCGTTCCGGATCTCACCACGGAGCCTTGGAGGTCTGGTATATCTCTGTATCTTACCTGTGCAAGACATATGCTTTAGTATATTTATCTTCTCTATTTACTTCTATGCCTTATTTGTATGGTTAGTCTAGTTATCACACTTTAATTAGCATTGGATCTCCGCCTGTATTAGGTGCTCTAGTTATCAGGTATGGCTAGAGTAGTAATCGATAGTGTAGACATGGTGTCTAGACCATAGGTTACCTGAGGTTGTGTCCAATTCTTACGGTTAGTTGTGGTAGCCCATAGGGGTGACAGCCCTATGTGGCCTTCGTATTCCACCACGTCAGAGTTGGTGTTTCGTAGAGCTTTTGGTAGCCTTTCCCAACTACTTCTTTCTCATATATTCGAGAGTTGGAAAGGTACTGCTACTCCGAAGTGTTATTGTGTGTGCTATACTTACCTATACATTAGTTACATTCTAGTATCAACTAGAATAGAACCCGAGTAATAGAGAAGTATATAGGAACTTTGAACTCTCCCGTTGGTCTCTCAAGTTAGCTGACCGGACATATATTATAGGATTCTCCTTTGTGTGTGTGACATTATGCATAACTCTTATCATTTACCTTTTACCCCCACTTTAGTCTAGTTGGTATACTAGTTAGTAGATACATGATGGTGAACTATCAATGTCTCTATTATTTCCTAGTGGTAAAATATAAATAATGATACCTGGAATACTTCCGGTAAAATGCTACAATGGTAATTCTGTGCGCTTGCAGAATCCTTTATATTTTAATTGTGCATAAGAAATATCACAAACACGTACATTACGAGCCTCTCTAGCTTTCTCATGATGAATGCGATCAAAGTAGGTCCATGCTTTACCATCAAAGGGATGTACCATTTTGTTAGGATTGTATCGTTTGCCTGCTTTGCGCCATGTCATCTATTGCATGGTTTTCTCGGTCATATATGGACGTTGGATCTTCGGTATAAAAGGAAGGTACCGTAGGATTTTCATGGGGATAGAAAGCTGCCTCTTCTGGCCATTACCGGCGTCTACCTCGAGGTACCTAAACGATTTACACTTTGAACAGTAATTTACATCCTTTTGTTCTTTCCTAAATGGGATGCACCCCTTCGGACAAGCATGTATCTGCTCATACGGCATCTTAAGTGCACGAAGCATTTTCTATGACTTGTACATGGTCTTTGGCAGAATGTGGGACTCCAGAAGCAGGCTGCCAATTAGGGCCAGCATACCATCGAAGGCTTCTTGACTCAGGTTAAACTGGGACTTGAACCCCATTACACGGCCAATGGCATCTAGTTGAGAAACCGTTATCCGATCATGAAGGGGTTCTTGTGTGGAAGACAACATGTCATAGAACATGTTTGCAGTTGCCTCCATCTCCCCCTCCATATGTCCTTCAGCATACTGTGCTTCGTGACAGTCATCTAACATGTCTGCTACCTCGGCATTAGCATCAAAATCCTCCACGCGTGGTCTCATCACCTCCTCTCTCATATGATGGGCTTCACCATGGTGAACCCACCGGGTATAGTTCAACGTGAATCCATTCTTCACAAGATGTTTACCCATGTTGTCCCTATTCTATCTTTTCCTATTTGCACATTTGCTGCAAGGACACAAAACTAGCATCTCTCCTCTAGCAGCCTCGCCAAATGCATGGTTCAAGAACATATCGGTCTTGTTCACCTAGTCCATACTGTAATCACTTTGACTTGAGCAGCCCATGTACATCCACTCATGGTCATCGATCCTCTAACATATAAATTAGCGAGTAATGTAACCATCAATTGCAACTACATGGTGCTCGTACTCTCTAATAGGTTAGGATAGGTCCTAATCCCACCCGCGGATGCGTAGATGAGGCTAGTTTCCATACTCTGCTTCAATCCAAGATAGAATTTCGGTAGCACCTCCCCGCTGTTCTCTAGATACACGTCCCGCCAAGGAGAGTGCGTATCTAGAGAACAACAGGGAGGTGATGCCGAAACACCATCTCAGATCGAAGCAGACCATAGAAACTAACCCATCTACGCATCCATGGGCTGTCCAAAAAACGTGGACAATTCAAAACAAACACGGTTATCGATATGTAAAGATCTGCATACATCCAACTGTATCTCTTTCGAACGGGAGACGCCTAACTGGGTGACATGACCTACTAACAAGATACGAAAAGAGGGCTTTCGCCTGAGGTGGCGATGGAGTCAGGCTAGCGGGGCCGTGGCGAGTCGGTGCAGTGGCAAGGTGACGCGGTGCAAGCAGACCAGTAGCGGCGAGGAAGACGATCGGGGTACTCCGGCTCGGCTCCTTTGGGCTCTACTCTGCAAAAAGACACATAATACTGTCAATCAAAAATTTCGGCAGCACCTCCCCTGCACTGTGAGGTTTTCAAAACCTACAAGAAACAATGGCACGATGGCTGACAACCGTATACCATGCGAAAAAACAGTGGCACGACGGCCGACAACCACATATACATGAATCCTTGTGATCACGATATATCCAAGTAGTACCACTAATAGTACCAGTACTACTAATACTACTAATACTATGACTACTACTACACCACCGCGACCACCACCATCGAAACCAGGAACAGAAGCGAGGGCATACCTCGTGCGTCGGCGGGGGGGCGCTGGGCGGGCTCGATGGTCGGGGACGACAACGGCAATGGCCGCTCGGGGGTGACGGCCATCGTGGCGGGTGGGCGGAAGTAGGGGCCGAGGCGAACGCTCGGCCACTAGCGGGGCCTTGCGGGGCCGATGGTCCTCCTCCTCCTCTCCTTCGGCCTCCCTCCCCTTCTCCTCCCCGACGACCACGGTGGCATGGACGAGACGGAGGCGAGCCGGGTAGGGGGTCCGAGCCGGGGCGGTGCCGGGTTGTGGCCGAGCTTTGGCGGGGCGGATGGGGACGCACGGGCGCCGGCGGGCGCGGTGGTTAGTAGGCGGCACGCCCGGCGGTGGCGTGGCCGGGCGGCGGGTTGGGCCGGGCGTGGGCGCGCGGGCGTGGCCGCGCCGGGCGCTGGCGGGCGGGCATGCCGCAGAGCACTGGGCTGGCGGTAGCGCGAGCAGGTGCCGCGATGGGCGCGGGTCGGCGGACGCGGCAGTGTGGGCGATGGCGCGCGGGGTGTGCGGGCGCGGGCGGCAACGCGGCGGGCGGCGGTGGCGCAGTCGGGCGGTGAAGCGGCGCGCGCGGCGGTGGCGCGGGCGGGCGGGTATGCGTGTGTTGTGTGAGTGAGTGTGTGCTGACTTTGCGGTTCAAAGCGATAGTCGAGCGGCTTTGCCGAGTGCCCCGATCCGCACTCGGCAAAGCTTGTATTTTTTAAAAATTTTGCCGAGGGCCAAGGAGAAAGGCGCCCGGCAAAGGACCAATTTTTTTGAGAACTCTTTGCCGAGTGCTTTTGTGGAGGAGGGCACTCGGCAAATCTAGAAATTAATAAAAAGTATTTCTGTTAACTCTTTGCCGAGTGCCGGGAGAAGGGCACTCGGCAAAGCTACACATAAAAAAAAAAAAAAAAACTACCTTTGCCTAGTGTCTACCCTAGGCACTCGGTAAATTTTCTATTTTTTTTTTTTTTTAGCCCCAAACTTTTTCTGTAGCATTTGTACATTAAATGAGACTATACTTTTAAATTTGGTACATTTCTAGGAGTTTTTGGTATATTTTCTTAATTTTTTCATTACATTGAATTTTTTCGAAAAAGTACAAATTTGAACTGGAAGTGCCTCAAATAATGGAATTATTTGAATGGAAACATGATATTCATGTTGTTGAATGTTATTTTATGCCGTATCCATGAACATACTCAAACTTTCGCACATCTACTTCACGCAACATGAACACGAACTTGCGTGAAACATTCTTAATTTTTTACCACAGCCTCCACATGTTATATCATGACGTCTCGACAAGTTTCATGATTTTCGAACTTGTTTGAATTTTATATAATTTATAAACAATTCGCCCGCAAGTTCGTGGTCATGTTGTGTGAAGTAGATGTGCGAAAGTTCGGGTATGTTCATGGATACGGCATCAAATAACACTCAATAACATGAATATCATGTTTCCATTCAAATAATTCCATTATTCGAGGCACTTCCACTTCAAATTTGCATTTTTTGAAAAATTCAATGTAAAAAAAAATTAAAGAAATATAGCAAAAACTCCTAGAAATGTACCAAATTTAAAAGTATAGTCTCATTTAATGTACAAATGCTATAGAAAAAGCTTGGTGCTAAAAAGAAAAAAATAGAAAAGTTTGCCGAGTGCCTAGGGTAGGTAGACACTCGGCAAACTGTGTATGTTTGCCAAGTGCCCTCCACTGACACTTGGCAAAGGTGACGACAGGCAACAGGAGGTCATGGCATTTGAGCATTTGCTAAGTGTCTAGCTTTTTGCCGAGAGCCCCGTGCACTCGGCAAACATCTTCTTTGCCGAGTGCGTAGCTTTGCCGAGAGCCCTGCTTTGCTGGGGGCGGCGCCCGCCAAACGGGGCCTTTGCCGAGTGCCCGACATCCTGCCCTCGGCAAAATGTCCGGCACTCGGCAATGATGCTCTCCGGTAGTGTCAATGGCAGGCCGGGTGACCGCATCTATCGCGCCCGCCGTTTGCGTCAGGGAGGCCCAGCCTCGTCGCCATGGAGGTGCAAGCTGGTCTCATCAAATGGACCGGGTCCCAGTCGTTCTTCTCGCCGCTCGGTTGCCCCGCTGTTCGCTCCAGAGTCTCACTCTATGCGGATGATGTCATCATGTTCATCGCCCCCACTTTTAGATGATATTGTGGCCATCAAAACTATCCTTCAGATGAGAACCGAGCAGGGGCTCGGTTGGTCAGCTGAGCTGGGGCTCAGGTTGCCCGTCCGCGGTTCGAGCGCTGGCTCCCGCGTGGCGCCTCACCTTCTTCTTAAGAGTATCCGGGAAACTCCCCCGTGCGTTCAAAAAAAAAAAAACAAACTATCCTTCAGATCTTAGGCGATGCGTCAGGTCTATACACACGATCAGCGCCTTCCCATGCAAATACCTGGGCATCCCGTTGTCCACACACAAGGTTTGGTGTAGCGACCAGCAATTCATCATTGACTGTGTGTCGCGGCGCGGATACCGCTCCGGAAAGGGAAGCGGCTCAATACTGCAGGTCGAGCTGCTCCGGTTTAGTCGACCCTGATGGCCATCCCTATGCACCTGTTCGCTTCAGCATATCGGCTGTATCAGTCGTTTCAGCTTATCAGCCAATAGTGTTCTTCTCTCACGAAAAATCAGCCGTTCCACCTTATCAACCAGCTTATAAGTCCACCTGTTTGCCTGTTACCCTGGGCTATCGACCACTTTGATAAGCTCCACCGAGCGTTCATCTGGTCTGGGTCTGAATCAATGGCTGCGGGCAAGTGTCGCGTTGCTTGGGAGGTTTTGTGCAGGCCAAAGGAGCTTGGCGGCCTTAGCACTATTGACATTCGCAGGTTCGGCGTGGGGCAAGTGTCGCATTGCTTGGGAGGTCTTGTGCAGGCCAAAGGAGCTTGGCGGCCTTGGCACCATGGACATTCGCAGATTCGGTGTGGCACTGAGGTTGCGTTGGGATTGGTTGCGCAAATCCTACCGCAGCCGGACTTGGATTGACCTCCCGTCGTCGTCTGATAAGGCAACGCATGCCCTCTTCCGTGCAACAACCATGTCAGTCATCGTCGGCGATGGGAACTCTACGTTGTTTTGGCATGACCCTTGGATCGAGGGACGCTGCATTGCCCAGATCGCTCCGGTGGTCCTTGACGCGGTTCCTCAGGCAAAGGCAAAGTCCAGAACTGGGGCATCGGCTATGGTCAACCGCTTGACATCTCTGGAGCGATTACGGTTCAGGTTCTCCCTTCAATAGACCTTTGGTATCAGCTGCTGGCGGTCCAGTTGATGCCATGGTCCCAGATTCGCTCGTCTGGCGCTGGTCCTCTGGTCACAAGCATAGTTTACTTTACCGGTAGAAAAAAAATACCGGAGGTCAATGATAAATGGGTTTGTCGGATTTATCGAAAAAATTTACCGGTTAAAAATAAAACAATAAATACCTAAAAAATTGCATAATTTGTCTCTAAAGCATTTAACATAAAAAACTAGCACATAATAATATTGATATAAGGGAATATCACATTTTCATATAGGTGGACTAGTGAAAATTGTAATCTCAGTGATAAAAAATTTTACCGGACCTCAGCGATAAACGGAATTATCAGGTTTATCGGAAAGTCTCTTGCCGATAAATTTTTCCTTGGTCACAAGTACTCTGCAGCGTCAGCCTACGGTGCATGTTCATCAGGTCAACAGAACGTGCCAAGCTTATTTGGAACTCTCGCGCCTTCGAGGCTCAAGTTCTTCTGGTTGGTTCTTCATCGATGCTGTTGGACGGCTGAGCGGAGAAGGCACGGACTGCAGGATGATGACAATTTTGTCATGTGCCTTCAGGCCACGGAGTTGATGGATCATACCCTCATCAGTCGAGAGATTTGGGACACGATCCTGTCTAGGCTGGGTCTGACGGCTTTGGTTGCTCATGGCGATATTGACATATTCATCTGTTGGAGCTGGGCTATGTGCAGGATGCAGGGTGCCGCGCGCCAGCAAGAGGGGATTCAACTCGCTGGTCATGTTGGTTTGTTGGTGGCTGTGGAAGGAGCGCCACGCCAGGACATTCAGGAATGAAGCTTCGAGCGCGCGTGTTCTGTGTTCCCAGATCATGCAGGAAGCCGCTCTTTGGGTGCAGGCCGGTTTTGTTAGCTTGCTATCGCTAGTCGCTGTGCTGTAATTGGCGCGCCGGTTCCTCTGTTGTTTCCTTTGGTTTGGTTTTTCTCCTTCCTTCTTTTTTCTCCGCACTCCTCGTCTAGGAAATCTTTGGTTACCTAGAGTTGAGCTGTTTGTTATTCGGTTTGGTATTATCTACTTCCTTTTAATGAAATACGTGCGGTTCGCTAAAAAAAATCAATAATCACCGTCGCTTGCCAACCTGACATCACTGCCCGTTTTGCTAACAGGCAGTAGGCAATCCGTATCGATAGTCTCACTTATCACGCCACTTATCAGTAGCGGTTGAGTGACCGGCCGTATTATCCTTTCCAAGTAAAGAAAAGCATCAGCCACCAGCTACCGCCGCCACCATGCCACCCACATCTGCCGGCAAGCCCGGTGTCCGTGGTGTTAGCGTGTTGTGTGTTGGACTAAAATTTTGCGTCCCTGCCCTTTATCACCACCCGTGAAGGATTTTATAACCTGTAGTGATATACTAATGCGTACAAGATTACAGAGGCGGCTAAAAAGCCTTTATCTCTACTTTTCTAGGCGGCCATGGAGGCTTGAATCCACGATCTTAGATCTTGCGTGTTCCTCTCCTAATTACTACTCCCTCCGTCAAAAAAAAAAAACAATTATAGGAATCATGCCAATCAAACAATCTCAACTTTGACCAAAATGTATAGTGAACAGTATTAGAATTTGTCTCCAAAGAAATTTGTTATGAATATACATTCCGTAATTAATCTAATGATATTTATTTTATATTATAAATGTTAGCATTTTTCTCGTATAGTTTTAGTTAAAATTCAAATTATTTAACTTCTCGAAATGTGAGAATTGCATTCTTTTTGGGATGGAGGTAGTACATCTGAAAGCCACTTATGGCTCAAGGATAGAAACATTCCTTGTATTCGCTTTATTAAATTTTAAAATAAATATTTAGAACCCTAGCCAAAATCAATTTAAAAAGGCCTGAACTGGAAAGCTGTAGATATTGTTGAGATTTAAAACTTGAGACTTTTACCTGTGTGCCATTATGAAACATCAAAGTTCCGCAAGGCGCTCGCCTAGGCGCGATTAATCACGAGTCGGAGGGTGCCCGCCTCGCCTATGGGGGTAGTCGGAACCCTAGGCGGTGCCAGCTCATCGGTGGCACCAGTGGGGGAGGTGGAGGGGGTACCTCATGTGCAGATCCGTGACCCCGGTGTCCCCGCATGCTGATCCAGTGACCCCGGTGTCCCCGCGTGCAGATACGGTGACTCGGCGACGAGGCAGAGCAGAGAGCACCGACGGCGGCGGCGGAGGAGGAGGCAGGGACATCGGGCGCTCTCTGCCGACGGTGGACCCCTAGGCGGGCGCGGCTCCCTCCTGCCAGTCGCGCTCCTCCCCGCCGGGCTGCTGCTCCTCCCGCTGCAGCGCTCCTCCCCGCCGGGCTGCTCCTTCCGCCGGTCGCGCTCCTCCCCGCTCCATGGCTTCTCTGCTCCTCTACTCGATGGCTTCGGGAATGAGAAAGAGAGGACAGGGAGGAGGGAGAGCGCCGCCTAGCGAAACGCCTAGCGATGCCTAGGAGTGACTAAGAGCGACTAAGCGCTAGGCGGGAGCATGGCGCCTAAATAGTGCCTAGCACCTTGCCAAACTTTGTGAAAGATAGTCCCTTCCTACATGCCACTAAAAAGTTGGAACGCACTGTTGTGCCATGACGCTAAAATTTGTTGCCTTCCACGCCATTCCGTCCAGCTTCTGTCAGGTTTTCACCGTTTGGCATGTCTTACATGTGGGCCTAGGCTAAAGAATTGTCTTTCTTGTCCTTTGAGTCACGGGGGCTGTGCTAACCAATATTGACCGGCATCTCCCTCAGTCTCCCGCAGTCCCTCACTCTCTCTTCTCGCTCACCTCGTCTCCCCTCTCTCAGTCTCTAACCCAAGCGGCGGCGGAACCCAAGCGGCGGTAGCGAAACCCTAGCAGCGGTAGCGGATCTGGCTACGGAGGTTGTAGCGGAGATGCTTGTGGCTGCGCATGGGGTAGTATAGCGTGGATTTGGCCGTGGATCCGGAGGATACGCGTCGGATGGCGGGGAACATGAGCGCCGGTGAGCGCCCGAATTGGATTCCGGATGGGTGAGTTCACTGCATCCCCCCTTGGTTGGTTGCTATGTGGTCCGTTTTACTAGTTGAATCTCGCTCATTTTGCACGGTATTAGGTCACCTTTGTGGTAGTGTTGATTGCGTGCTCCTTGGTCATTTGTAGGATGGATGTAGATAGTAGCTTCAACTTAGAAATCCAGATTGTTGCTCCCAATTGTCGTGCACGGTGGTTTTTGTTGAACAAAGTGGTGGATGCTGACCGCACTAACTTCAGAGACTTGATTAATGATGTTGTCAACAAGTATCCTCATGAATACGGTGCCATAGTGAGATTGTTTTATTTTTGCATGGATAGTAAGGTCAACATCCAGGTCTGCAGTGACCAAGATTTGCTTGAAATGTTTGCAAAACATAAGGTTTCCAAATGCTGCTTCCTGACAGTTGCATATCACAAACCCAGTAGTGAGCCCCCTTAGATTCCTGATTGGGATTGTGGTAGCACTGTCATTTCTATTGACCTCCATTCACCTCTTCAAATGCTTGTCCAAGCTTAGCAGAACCTAGCCATGTTACACACACTCAATCTGCTGAACCTAAATACTTGGCTAACCCAAACCCAATGAATAAGCATGTGGGTGTTGATGAGGAAGGGTTGTATATTGACCTTGGTCCCCAACATCCCCCACCGCCTCCTCTCAATCCTCAGAGGCAAGGTGGCTGTAAAGAAAGGGAAGATGAGAGTGGTGATGAGTACCCAGATGATGATGATGAATCCTCTGAAGTAGAAGACATAGATGATATGGTTCAAGATAGAGAGCCTGAACATATGCCTAATGCTGATTATGACAAGAAGAACCCTCCTATAACAGTAGGCACTTTGTATCATGACATGGATGCATTTAAGATTGCTTTAGCTACACATGCTGCTAAACATGAGTTCAACTATGACATTGAGAAGAGTGATACAGGGAGATATAGGGTGAGCTGCTCACAGAAGTTTGAAATAGGCTGCCAGTGGGGAATTCATGCCTCAACTATTAGACAGTTAAGGTAATGTGTTAGTACATTGCTTTGTATTTAATGCTCAGTTTATTTGGCTTTTAACTAGTTCAATGCTTGATTGTCTTGCAGGTGAAAAGGAACCCCAGCAAACATACTTGTCACAGCACTAGGAGGCAGCAGAAGCTGAACATTTGTGTATGGGTAACACAGTTCTAGGTGTGCAGTCAGGTCCTTGATTGGTTGAAGGAAGATGGAACTTTGGGTGCCAAAGAACTGGTAAGGAGACTGAAGGAGTACAAAATTGAAATTCCCTATAGGAGAGTGTACAAAGGTAAATATCTTGCCATGGATAAGATTTATGGGCCTTGGGACAGTAGTTTTGATAACCTGTATAGGCTTAAGGCTTAGTTAGAACAATCAAGTCCTGGATCTATTCTTGTCAATGATCATCACACCATCAACAAGAAGATAAGGTTCAATAGGTTATTCTTTGCACTAAAACCTTGTGTTGATGGTTTTCTTAAAGGTTGTAGACTATATCTTGCAGTAGATAGCACCTCTTTAACTGGAAGGTTTGGGGAAAAGTTGTGCATTGCCTGTGCAGCAGATGGGCAAAACTGGATGTACCCAGTAGCTGTTGGGGTCATTGATTCAGAAACCAATGAGAATTGGGTTTGGTTCATGGAGAGGTTGAAGGAAGCCATAGGCAACCCAGAGGGCCTGACATTCTCCGTAGATTGTGGGCAGGCAGCGATGAATGGAATTAGTGAAGTTTTTTCAGAAGCTGAACATAGGGAGTGCATGTATCACCTAGTACAGAATTTCAAGAATAGGTACAGTGGAAAGGTTTTTTATGATCATTTGTGGGCTTCTTCATACTCATGGAGTCCATACATGTTTCAGAAGCATTATCAAGCAATGGCTGTAGCCAAACTAGAAGCAATAAAGTATCTTCAGGAAACTCACAAGGAACTATGGACCAAGAGCCAGTACAGGACTGTCGACGGGGGACACACAAGGCTCCCCATGGAGAAAAGAATAGAAGACCTAGTCCAACTAGGATTCCTTTTATGTAATCCTACTAGGATTAGTTACACACAATCCTACTAGGATCACTACTTTGTAACCGACTATCCTGCCTCCTAGACTATATAAAGGAGGGCAGGGCTCTCTAGATCGGGACAAAATCTCACCTCAGATAGACACAACAAGGCTCAACAGCCAAAACCACCGGCGCAGGGGTGCAATATACTATCCACCCAAAACAGGGACGTAGGGTATTACGCTACTCGGCGGCCCGAACTTTGTATAAATCTGTGTCTTGTGTTCCCTGCTGCGCCCGACCATCGGGTTCGGATCCGACGATCTCCTCACCAATCTACTACTTCGGGAACCCCGAGGTAGACTGTCGGTCTCAAAACACCGACAGCTGGCGCCCACCGTGGGGCAGAATCGTCGAAAATCCAGCAGCGAGCTTGATGGACTTTTTTCCTCTTCAAGATCAATCTCGTCAACTCGACATGGTTGCTGCTATTTTCCGTCGACAAATCAGCGACTCAGCATACAAGTCTGAAGCGAATTCACCTGCACAAGCCATGATTGGAAAATCCAAATTCAAAGGTGACGTACATCCACTCCAAGACCAGCAGCTGTCCGACTTCAAGATGACAACAGACCTTTGCATCGAGCATACACAAATTCGACTCTGACTCCGCCCGCCGAGTCCGACTCCGCTGATTGCTGTATCTCAACTTTGATGGCACGCCGAGCTACAATTACATGACCATGAGTCCTACTCCAAGTCGATCAGATAAACATGCATCAATTTGTATCAACCAGGTTTCCTCTGCTGCTCCGACTCTCACAGCAGGGCAAAGTACCTCGTCCGACAACTCGGACACTCCGTGTACTCATGAGTCCGACTTGAACTCCAAGTCCAAGCATCCCATCGGATCAGTTGCTCAAGTCAATCACCAGTTCCATTGCAAATTATTGAAGCCCATGGCAAACAAGGCCACGCACGTACAAAAAGAACAACAAACTTGTATCAGTTTGAGCAAGACGAAGTACCATGCAAGATGATGTTAAACAAGCAAGTTCCATCCGACTGCATCCAAACCAAAAAAACACTCGGACGGCTACTTCATCGGTCCTGCCGAGTACTCCGCCGCCCGCCATCCTGCCAGGCACTTGGCTGACTGCTTTACTTGGCCGACCGACTGCTCTACGTGACGAGCCGACTCCAACTACTCGGCCAAGCTATCCGCCGAGTTGCTCGACTACATCAAGCAAGTTGTCGATCCCGTTTCCATCAACTCGGATGCTACGTCAACAACTCGGCGAACAACTCGAACGTACAACCCGACTACTCGTCCGAACAACTCGACCATAAACCAAGCTAAGTCCCGATTTATTTTTTCATATATTCCGAATTTTATCCGCATGGCTACGAGGCTATGTCCTCTTCTCTTAAATGACTTTTAATTTCTCGAGTAGTAAGCCTTAATCCGTGAAGCTTGTCTACTCACACACGGCCTGGTCACGTCAATGTAACCTCTGAACCAAGCCAGGCTCACATGGTCAACTCACGAAGCTCTGAACCATACGCCAGAGATTCAAGTGCTTAAACGTAACAGGCTACTACTCGGGAAATCAAAGATCATCATGCGAGCAAACACACTGCTCTAAATCTTCTCTTAACGGTCACTAAAGTCCTCAGGTAGCACATGCCTTAATCCGTGAAGCTTGTCTACTCACACGGCCGGTCACGTCATGAAACCTCTGAACCGTATGCTAGAGATTCAAGTGCTTAAACGTAACAGGACACTACCTGAGGAACTTGCATGGCCTAGCAAGAGCGAGACACAAAAAAAAGAGTCCATACGTATTTCATAATGCTAGGGCATGCCCCCAATTAATTATCCATATATGGGACACAATCCTGACTTGATATTCGAAATGTCATTTACAATATGTTTTAATGTTTAACATGCAGGGGCCTACATTTGGACCATGTCACCCTGAGAGCTACCTTACTCAGCCAAGAAGCAGACAAGACAAGTTTAAAAAAAAACAGATTGATTAGGAACAACCCAAACGAGGAGAAACAGAGATCAAGATAAGTTTAAAAAGAACACGGGCATCAAGCTCGGGGGCTCGCCTTCACCTCAACGACGCCCGGGGGCTCGGATTCAACGACAAAGGACCAAGAATACAAGCATTCAAGACTGCAACATCCCAACGACACATCAAGATCCTTCACCGAGTTCTTTTCTAAAGAAAAGAACCCGGAGAAGGCTCGGGGGCTGCAGGGTACATACCCTCAAAGAAGATCTTCAAAAATTTTCAAGGACCCTCCAGCTTTTTGTGCCAAATAGCAAGAGGCTCGGGGGCTACACTCAGTGAGTGCAATTTTCATGAAAATTGCAGTCACCTCAGGATCAAAGAACATCAGTCAAGATGAACCGACCAAAAGAAGACCATCTCAAGGTTTCACTTCGAAAGAACTCGGAGCAAGATTGCAACAACCCGGCTTCCGAAGCTCAACCATGAAATGCTTGGGGGCTTGTCGAGGGGGGACACACAGGGCTCCCCATGGAGAAAAGAATAGAAGACCTAGTCCAACTAGGATTCCTTTTATGTAATCCTACTAGGATTAGTTACACACAATCCTACTAGGATCACTACTTTGTAACCGACTAGGACTCCTGCCTCCTAGACTATATAAAGGAGGGCAGGGCTCTCTAGATCGGGACAAAATCTCACCTCAGATAGACACAACAAGGCTCAACAGCCAAAACCACCAGGCGCAGGGTGCAATATACTATCCACCCAAAACAGGACGTAGGGTATTACGCTACTCCGGCGGCCCAAACCTGTATAAATCTGTGTCTTGTGTTCCCTGCGCTGACCATCAGGTTCCGGATCCGACGATCTCCTCACCAATCTACTACTTCGGGAACCCCGAGGTAGACTGTCGGTCTCAAAACACCGACAAGGACATTGTCAAAGGTTGATTATGTCACAAATAATTTGGCTGAGTCATTCAATAATTGGATCAAGGGTGAGAAGGGGAAGCACCTGGATGACTTGCTAGATACTATTAGATAGAAGATCTTGATCAAATGGAACCATAGAAAGACGGTAGCCAGAAAGTTTGACGGCAAGATTCTGCCTCACATCTTGCAAAAACTGAGGGAGGACAGTTACAACCTGGACATTGAAGTGATCACAGACTCCCCTGAAGGGGTGGCAGAATTGTGTGCCAAGGGAGGCAGTGGATTCAAGTTTGTGGTCAGCCTACCTGAGAGAACCTATTCTTGTAGGGTTTGGCAAGGGTCAGGAATCCCATGCAAACATGCAATTGCATACATCACTTCAATTCCTAGTGCAAAACTGGAGGACTATGTGGATGAATACTACTATGTCAACAAATTTAGAGCTGCATATGAGGGTTCCATCCCTTGCATTCCTGACAAGAGCATGTGGCTCAAAGCTACTCATGGTTTCTTCATGCACCCTCCCTGTCTTAGGTCAGCAGTAGGTAGAAGGAAGAATAGGATGAAATCATCCATAGAAGGAAGAATAGGATGAAATCATCCCAAAGCTACTTTACTGTTACAATACTCTTCATGTTCTTACATTGCTGTCATATGTTCATACTTTCTGCACAAATGAACCATATCATTCATCATCCAACATTCATTCATTGATTCATCCATCCTTCCATGCATACATCCATTCATCCATGCCTAGTCACCCACACAAAGGGGCCTAATTCATAATAGCAGACAAAGCAAGAAAGATGCAAACATACACCCGCCTCAATCCACCTAAGATGCTCTAGAACCCTATTCTCCACCTGTGCAGGGCGGTCAACTCCAGCCTGGGCACCTTCCTGGATTATGGCCAGAGGAGTTGCAGTGGGGAAACCACCAGGTGGTGGCACTGCCTGCAGGGGAACGGCCTGTAGTGGAGCAGGGGTTGAAGGTGCCTGCACGACAGTGTCCTCCATCTCATCATCCCACTGATAATACTGACAGCCTCCAACCTGGAACCCAAATCATCAACAAACTGTCACCACACAACCAAAAACAAGAGCATAAGGTTGGAGATGAGTTGAGAAGGAAACACAAACTGCAAAATAGGAGCACTTGTGAAAGGCATGGTCGGTGTTCTTGCTTGTCCTCGAGATGAACCGGTTGGCAAGCACATGACAGTTGGGGCAACGGACCCGCTTTACCCTACCACCATAGCTGCTGGAAGCTTGAGACATGGCTATGGCAGGAGAGAGGTTGAAGGAGATAGAGCAATGGAGGAGATGGGTGCCAACACATAGGGCTGAGGACCCATAGATAGGAGGGGCTGCCTTTGGCGCCAACCACCCTGCCCTTGGTGTCAATAGTCTGTCTTTTGCCGCCAACACCACAACCTTTGCCGCCAAAAAGCTCGGCATGGGATGGCACGGAGGAAAGCGACAAGTTCACCGAGTCTATGAAGCCTATGGGCATCTAAGTCATTTGGCTGCGCCGTTAACCACCGTTAGGAGAAAAACTGGACGGAATGGCGTGGAAGTCAATAAATTTTAGCGCCATGGCACAACAGTGCATTCCAACTTTTTAGTGGCATGTAGGAAGGGACCATCTTTTATATTGGCATACAAGTAAAAGTCTCTTAAAACTTTGGTTTTGGTCGTTTCTCCATCCGGATCGTTTAAAAATTTTGAATTTTAAAAGTGAGAAATTCAAATATAATTTTTCTTGAATAAATAACTTTAAATAAAAATATTGTCAACTACAAAGTTATATAGACCGTCGAGATCTATAACTTATGTTTTTGTCGTTTTAAAATTAAATTGTGAACACTTAAAACTAAATTGTGACCAAGGAACATAGATCTCGACCATTTGGATCAATATTTAATTGTAGAAGAGCAAACGTCATTCACCGAACATAGGGACCATTTGGATCACTTTGGATTATTGTATTCTAAATTGTGAATTGGCATGGTAATCTGAATTATGGGTTGTAGTAATCTAGTTTTATTTGGTACCCTAGATTATAGGTGCTGGATTATTGTTGGATGTGGCTTACTAGTTTCCAATAATCCACTGGTCGGATTATATATTATGTCGCATAATCTTGCTAGGCATTTTGGATCTCTTAGACCCCTTTGGATTCTTGAAATTGAATTCATTTCAAGAATCATAATTTATATACATATTAAGTAAGCTAATATACTTGTATATGCATTATATTTGCATATTATTATTGGCTATACGAGAGAGATAGTTATGTGTAACATTTCTACCATAGGGGAGCGAGTTGAAGAGGGTGTTATAAGTTGGAAAGTAGAATCATAGCATGGTAAGCTATAGAATCAATTTTTATCTCCCACCTATGAATTTAAGATGAGCTTATATATGAACTTTGGAAAGTGGTGGAATGTTAATTTCCAAGTCAAATAGCCTAATAGTGGCCCCATCTGCATTGATTTGCATCGCCACTGGATGACATGTTTAGGCAGTATATTCCACGAGAGTGAGCTCGATGTTGTGTTTCTGAAAAAGCGTTCTTCGGTGCCACATTTCTGCACGACTGAGCATCCAGTCCAGTCCCCTATTCATCTCAAAGCTCACGTGACCCAGTTCCAAATTTGTCCTCCAAGCAAGGTTTACCTGAGAATCGAGAGATAAATTACGAGCTGATATACTCGCTACCTATCAAGAGACGACTTTTACAGAGGTTGTCGGTTTTATGCGAGCATATATGAACTTACCTGATCAAATATATAAATCTTCTTTATCCAGTTTGTTAAGCTCACGTACTATATCCCATACAAAAGGTCTTCTGTTTGGGTCTTTATGCAAGCAGCTTTGAGCCAATTCGAGGCATTTTGTCACTTGATGAACGGATGGCATATGTTTTCCTGATTTGTTCCACCTTTGTTTCCATCTACAAAGTACCTGCAATTTATCTGAGTTGATTAAGAATAGTACCTGAATATTTAGTACAAATTACCATGAAGGCACACCGTTTGGAGTTCAACTATCTGGGTAATGCCAGAATTTTATCGTTTGATGCCAAACTCAAGCATCCTAAAATTATGGGACCAAAATATTTCTGAACCATATATTATAGTGATAATTTCTTGTAAAATCTACATTGCCAGGAAAAAAGAATCAAAACCGTCCTTGATGGATACTAGAAAAAAAAAATCGAAGTATAAATTTTTTCATACTCATATTATGAAATTGTCATTTTACCTAGTAAAATGAACAAATTATTTTTTTCAGAGCTAGCAAAAGGGCAGCGCTTTGTCGTGCACAATAAGACTCATTCATAACAAACTAAAAGTGCAGTTTTCTTTCTTCAGCTGTCCCTTTGTCGAATGTGCATTTGATATGGGAGAATTAGTAGACACAATGTGTGTTTTGTGGGTGGAGACTTAAATTTCCTAGGTTGGATTGTGTTGCTGAGCATTTCAATAGGACAGAGAAAGGAATTTGAAGGTCTAACTCTTACAATTCGAAACCGAAGGGGGTGCTGGTAATTGAGCAACAATATTGAGCATCTAGTGGCTAGTGCGGTGGCTGGGTTGGGAAACACCGCACACCTCTTATGGGGGTGACCTTTCATATATATTGCCCGTGGCTGTGATTACAAGCCATACAGTATGGATGTCTAATAATAGACTAGCCTATGCATGTCTAATGCCCATTGTGTGGCTGTGATTACAAAGACTGTCTAATACCATCGTCAATAATCATTGACAAAATCAGCCAAAGTATTGATTAACACGATGCCCTGCCGTGTTATAACCCTTGGAATATATAGTTGGCCCACATTTTCCTGGTCAGATTAAACATTACTAAAACATTGTAGCCTCCTGGCCCAGCCAAATTAAAGCTTTGAATAGCACCAGCCAAAATTTTGGTTGAAGACTTTGCTACCTTACACAAAAGATTGCCAGTTTTTGTGCAACTTTCTAATAAGTTTTTTAGTGTAAATAAGAGTTCCTTAGCCTTCGTCAATGCAATAGTAGCGACTAATGTAGTCTGGATGTATAGTTAAAAATACATAAATATTTAGAAAAAATAATGTTGCCATGGTTCATGAAAAAGGGTTCAAATGAAACGAGACAAGTCACACGTACATTAGTAATACTAGGCTTCATCTTACTTCCAGTCACCAACTCTGTGATTACGACGCCCAGACTATAAATGTCTGCCTTACGTGACATCACGCCATCAGACATCCGCTCTGGAGCCGAGTATCCACTGCATGATAAAAATGTAAGTTCATGACACAAAGAAAAGGGAAGGTATGAAAATACAGAGAAGAAGAAATGCACCAATGCAGACATGGAAATCAATCATATGCCTCAAAGTGGAATGAGTTTTTCAACGAACTCCATGGTAAGCTTGCATGATATTATATAGAATAACAAGTATGTTTTGGTCAGGAGAGACAATTAACATGAATCATACAAAACATTTGTTGTCCACTCACACTAGCGCCATGCAGTGGGGAAAAAAAGAAAAAAATTAATTCCTATGCATCTTAGCAATTTCCAGTTTCTGACCAGCAAACTAGAGTGATAATTCTATGGAACCTTATGAATTAGCCTACTCTAGTGTGTAACTTACAGCTGCCGCAGACGTTCATCACTCGTACATATGAGTTTCGATATACCAAAATCTGCAATCTTTGGAACCATGTCATCATCTAGTAGGATACTTGCAGGTTTGAGATCCATGTGAATGATATCCTTTTCCTTGTGAAGATAACACAAACCCTCACATATTCCCTTAATTATCTGATAACGTGTATGCCATTCAAGTCCACTTAGTTCATCTGCGAAATAAAATAACAATATGAATGTAATGTATGCATCTACCAAATGGGCATCTTGTGCTTTCTGTGTTTGTCGTGTAACAAATCAATAGTGAAATAAAATGAAGAACCGGCAAAAATGAAGGTTATAAAATAAAAAGAAGTAAAATGATTATATTAAATGTATTACATACTTATGTAAATGCAGCTACATTTATATTATCATACCAGAAAGATGTTTGCTAAGATTTCCTTTGCTTAAATACTCGAAACAAAGCAATCTTTCGCGTTTCTCAGCAATGACAACGTCACCACCTATTTCTACCTTCTTTTCTACTGCATAAGAACAGTATCCTAGAAACTGCAATACATTTTGGTGCCGAGCCATCATCATATCTTGAATCTGCTGATGAAATGCCCCATCGTTAATATTGAGGCTCCCTGGAAGCCTTGTCACAACAACAATCTGCACGATACCCTGTTTAATAACCTTATATGTGTTAGCGTGGCCATGATCATATGAAGTCTAGCTATGCTGTATGGGAAGTTGTTGGAGAAGTCCAACAAAAAGATTAATTTTTACCTTGAAACATTCTCCGAGTTCATTATGACCAATCTTTCGCTTATCAGAGAAGTTTTCAGTGATGAATTGTAAAAGTGGATACGACAGATTACTTGGCTTCTCACTTCCTTCAACTATATGCTCCAACACATTTAGATCCTCGTATATATCAGAGAATCTATGTAAACGACGTGGTGAAAGTTAGGCACAATGAAAAATCAGCTTGTGTCCTAAATAGAGCAAACTAGCCGGTACAGCTTCACAAATTCCTTAAAATGCCCAGTCTATTTTTTTTTCAGTTTGGTCCCATATATAACTCAACATCATTCATTGGCACCATTAAATATTAGATTATTCAAAACCAATCCCCTTTTTAAGTCAGACTAGTGTTTTAGTTATTCGGACTGGTTAGATGGCAATGGGAAACAACAACAACAACAACAACAACAACAACAACAACAATAGCCTTTTATCCAATAAATTAATGTAATTGGTGCACTATACATCCAAGTACTCAATTCATTGCACATTATTACCCCAACAAGCAACAGAAATTCAATATGGGTCGATTCAGCTAGCTACTAACCATAATTTGTGTGTGAGTATATGACTGGCAAGATCAGATCATTATAAGGTGCCATACTAGTTCATGCAATTGCATCTCATCAGTTGGATAAGCACTAGCTTGACCTTATATATTAACTGGTTCTTCTGAAAAAACAGAAGAAAAAGGAAACCAGGCTAGTGCAAATTAAGAAAATATAAGAGCATATAATAATATGGTGAACCTATAAGTTCCTCTGTCAAAGTGGCATAGCAACTTAGTAAAAAAAAAAAATAGCATGTGAATACCTAGAATATTCATGAAGAGTTTGTACAGATAGTGCCTTGAATCTTTTAACAACCTGTAGTTCAAAGCAAAAAAAAAAAAAAAAAAAAGATAAGCAGGTTTATTTTGTCATCATAAATTTAAGTAGAGAAAAACAAAAATCCAAAGAAAGCATAACATCTTAGAATGTGTAGTTAAACATCTCCAACTTCGACCATTAGTTAAATAAAATCTATTTTGATTAGTCACAATAAAATAGTGTAAAGGATTTCCTATGAAAACTATTTTTAGACTATAGTATGATCTAGAATACTATCATTAGCATCTTACTATTAATAATTAGAGGCAACAAAGGAGCCTCCGTGTTAATCCTCACAAAATGCGCTAGGAAAAAAAAAAAAAAAAGATAAATCCTATAAGTTCCATAATAATTAGAAATATCTGGACTTTAATATGGTCAAATTCAGTCACCATCGCCAATAATAGACATTGATCTATTTTGTTTTCTAAAGAATTACTTACCTCTGTCATCATGAAAAATACATAAAGTAAACCCCTAATTTTGCATCTAAATTGCCCACCCTTGCCATAATTATAGAAAAAATGAATACCCCCTAACACTTTGCATATAAATTACCCACATCTATAATTATGAAAGAATATTTAAAATAACCTCCTAATTTTTGTCCAAAATTAGCCACGCATGTCTCTAAACCATGAATTTATAAAACCAAATGGTGACTTTTAAAATGGTATAATCCATATGAATGATCGAGACCTTGGTTGTGTGGAGCTCCAAGATCCCCACCAAAATATTTGTAGGATTTTGCTATTTGGCCGAAGAGAAGTGATTCTCGTGTAGAATCCGCTCTAAGGAGCGCTGCCAAATGACCCTAGAACACAAATACCGAACAACTTACCAACTTAAATTTTTAAAACCAAATAAAATACCTCCTTGGACCATTACAAAATCAAGTGGCCACTCTCTTTCTCTCATAACAAAAGATATTGCTTTTTCATAAGAAGTCAAATGAATACAAACTTTATATCAAAATTGTAGAGCTCGATGAGTCGATGTGATATATAACCTTGTACTTTATAAACTTTTAATTTAAGATCCTTTAGAGGATCAAATATTCATTTTAAGTTATCTAATTTTGAATTCCAATTTTTTGATTTTTTCAAACGACCTACTCCATCCATCCCAAAAAGACCATCGTTTTTTGGTTTTCGTGCCATAAGTTTGACTCGATTTGTAGAAAATGTGTGCAACATTTTTATCTCAAAATAAATTCATTAAAAAACTAGATTCAAAGATCTTTCCAAGAATACTAATTATGTACCATAAATATTGATACTTTTTTATATATATTTAGTCAAAGTTGATTCTCGGGAGTTTAAAACGACAATCGTTTTTGGAACAGAGGGAGTAGGATATTAAGACAACTTATTTATCGATATAGCTTAGAGGCTCAACTATTCATTTTTAAGTTCTCGGGTTTTGTAGATCTAAATGTGATCTACAACTTTCTAGTTCACACATTTTTATATGAGATCATTTAGGAACCAAGAAACCACATTGAAATGATCAAATGAGGTATTTTAAGTTGTCTAGTATTCAAGTTCGAGGATGCTTTTTTAAAGAAAGTCGCTCATTTTTGTATCGAAATTATGCACATACGGTGTTTATAAAATAGACAATCCCTTAATATACTTATAAATTCTATTATAATTTATTATGGTAAATAATTCAATAACAATAAAGTGCACTATATATGTTTCTAAATTACACTACACTTTGTTAAACTAAAAGCAAGCATAATGCTATATGTCACCATGTAGACCAAGTAATATGCATACTTAATTTTAACAGTTTGTCAATTGTGGTTGATCCTCAAAAGTCCTGATATTTTAGTTCAATTGTGGTTGGTCCTCAAAAGTCCTGATATTTTAGTTCCAAATTTAAGTACCAGAAGTCCATTTTGGAACCGAGGTAATATCCGAGCACTAGAATCGGTTTTCAGTATAACAAACCGTTACGCTATAAAAGTTGAATAATGCCAAATTTATCGGAACTTTAAAGGCTTTTTTTTCCTAGGCCTTCTTTGTAATCGCCTACTCTAATCATCCTACTCCCTATGTTCCAAACTATAAGTCGTTTTTTGCTTTTGTTAGGTGCACAACTTTTGCTTTGCACCTAGATACCTAGAAAAGTCAAAACAACTATAATTTGGAACAAGGGGCAGCATGACCTTATCGTGAGTTTACTTCATCTATAAACTCCAAATATATTGCCTCGAAAAAAAAAAAGGGTGGAATATGGAATAGACAAATTAAGATGTATTCCAACACCAAAAGAAGATAATCATTGACCGTTGCCTTGAACCATCATACCTGATGTAATGAAGAGCTTGGGTCATTTCTCGGCTCATTAACATCTTGAGGAACCTTTTGCATTTTGGCTTCTGTCTCATTAAGCTTATGGACTATGTCAGCAATGGTGGGTCTCTCATAAGGCTCATATTCGACACAATTTTTCGCTACTTCGATGCATCTCTTCATTTGTTGGCAATCTGTATTTAATGTTTCATGCCACTGCAAAATTCAAACATATAGTAAAGGTAAATATGATAGAATGTATAATAGTAAAACACAAACTAACACAAAAATACACGTCATTAAGACGCTAATAGGCCTCTCAAGATTAAAAATACACATTTGGTATAGTAAACAACATTTTTTATGAAATATACCTTCCATTATAAACACCTCAAAGAAACTAAGCTAACAAATCCACAAGCGCATCCCTATTGAAATGCACGTTCATCTACAACTAAATGCGAGCATCTATGCCAAGTCTAGGACTTGAACCTCATTGGAAACTTCCACCACAAAGAACCTAGACAACTGATAGGTGCCTTCGAGATTTGAGACGTAACTTTGGGATTCGACACATACCTTCGAGAGCTAGCATGTACCTTTGGGACCTGACAAGTGGTTCTTGTAGTCAAAATAACATATCATACCTCCAAGATGTCATCCCCATGTAACCTTCGAGGCTAGGAGATGGAGGTACAGAAGATTTGGAACCTAATAGAATTTGTACTAACTTCCTAGGTTAGGGTTTAGGATTAGGGTTTCCGGGTTCAGGGGTATAGGGTTTTAGGGTTTAGGGTTTGGCTTATTGATCATCGAAGGTCATGCATGGCTCAGAGAGGCATAGTTATCATCGAAGGTCATGCATGGCTCAGAGAGGCATAGTTATTAAAAGCGTATTCTTGGTACAAACATGAACATGGACTTGGGTGTGGTAGTATGTCCAATGATACCATGGATAAATCTTCATGCCAAGTCTGCACCTCCATGATCATCTCTTTACATGCAGAATTTATGTTTCCACTTATTTTCATGTAATTAAGTGCCATTATTTTCCTAGCACTATAGAGAGAAGGTTTAACTGGGGGCAGTTTTGCATCTTTACAATTCACGAACCAAACTTGATAGGATAGCATTGTAGGATTGGCTCTAAGTCCACCAGATCTAGATAAACCATACATATGCAACATAAGCCACCAAAGATTGGCATTTTTATAAAATTTCTTAAGGACAAGTAAGATAAGGATTTGAAGTTCACGTAAGTTCAAGAGAATTATGTCTTATTTGATAATGGCTTCTTTATAGATATTCTATCTTCCATGATGAAAAATTAGAGCTGGTCATAACTTCAACTTTAATGTAAAACATTTGAGAGAGAATAATGTTTTAGGATGTATATGACTAAGTGTTCAGATAGCACTATAAGATAACAATGATGGAGCTCACTAGGACACCTTTGTATCCCCATATTTTCTAAACATCAATACATAGTCCATACCTAAATTGTTCATTACGTGACAATGCCACAACATTTTCCACTATAGTATTGCTTTTTATCTATATTAAAAAATTGCAGGATCACGGCCCAAAATGGATGGGTAAGACTTGGCTCAACTAGAGGCCTAGGCTTTAGAAAGATACGTTCTAGAGGCACCAAATCGATACTAAGCCGATTGGTCAATTGCAACTTATGCTAGCTAGTTAGAGCATCCCCAAGAGTTTCCTAAACCCTCTCCTAATACTTGGTTTTTAGCAAGATGAGAAAAAATCTCTCTCCAACAACTCCTAATACTTGCTCCTAATATTTACAGAGTTGGGAAACATCGCCTCCGCGCGCGTAACTTTACGCGTGCCTTCGTCGCACGGAAAGGCTTCCCGCGATTTCCTCGCTGGTCCTTCACGCGCCCATCAAGGAAAATTGACGCCGCCGATACGTGCTCCGATCCTTCCCGTGGCTCCCTGCGGGCCGCCGTCGCGCCGCTAGGCCAAAGGCGCTGCTGCATGCTGTGGCGAGGCGTGGCTTGCTGGTACGGCCCGGCGCCTCGACCGCAACGATCGTGGCCTGTCGCAGCCGCGGCGCCTCGGCGTCGGCCTCGCGCTGTCCGTGCCTCCGTGGCTGCCATGGCGCCTGGTCGAGGCATGGCGAGACGCTGCTCGAGTTCTACGACCAATCACGGGACGGCATGAAGAGCCTGCTGGCCTAGCTGCCTCCTGTGTCGGCACTTGCCTGGCTACTATCTGCATGGTTCTCTCTGTGTGCTATCTGCTGCTTGCTTTGCTGTGTTATGGTCCTGTGTGCTACGGCTGGGCTACAGCATGGCAGGGACAAGGAAACATGAACGAAGGCAGTGGCGGTGTGCGTATGTTTCCCGGCGGCGGCAGCATATGTACGATCGGAAGAAAGAAAAGAAACGCAAAAAAGAAAAAAAAATGGGACCAACTTTTGAGTTTTTAGGAGTCAAATTTTAGGAACTATTGGAGATTGCTTTTTTTTTTTTCTCCTAATACATTTTTAGTAGTTGGGAAATATGGAGATTTTAGGAGTATATTTTGAGGAACTTTTGGAGATGCTCTTAGGCCACTTTAGGGCTTGCTTTAGGTTTAGGCCTGTTGTTTAGTGAGGTTTGCATACCTCCTCAGTACTTGCACACATCAAGAGTTGTACACATGGGGCTTGAAATCTTATGAGATCATATCAACTGCATTTGTATTATGACACGAGAGGCCCTCGACGGTTTTGGGCAAAGCTCTCCATAGTGAAGACATCGAGGAGCATTCTGGGAGAGTCTGCACGGAAGCCCACATGTATAAGGGGAATATTTGTGGGCTATCCATGGCATTACCTGACTGGAGCTTGGCTCTTGTGAAGGCATCCTTGCATGGGGCTCCGATGAGTTTTCTAACGCATTCTGCAATTATTTTCTTTCATTCTTTGGTTGTGTGCTTTTATCATCCTAGTGTAGCTTGGTAGGTTAGCTGATAGGATTAGAACCTAGGGTGCAAAACTCTTTGGTGTTAGAGATAGCATCACTTGGAAAAACCTAGGGCACATCTAGACAGAACTTGTATCAGTGTTTCAAGCAGTTTTTACCTTAGGTTTTAAGTGATCTAATTCGACCCCTCTTTTACGTCACGGTCCCTTCAGGACGTAGGAGATACGTTTTTCATATGACAAATAGCAATGAGATCATCCTTCTGGGGATCAAAATGTTGTATACTAGTCCTTAATATGATAGACATATAGGGTGAGAGCCCTTATACTCCTTAAAATATCATTGCTGCAAGGGGCTACCTTCAGTGCCCTTGGCTCTGTGCTTTTATCATCTGGGCCAAGCTATAACAGCGAGGCCTTAGAACTGTTTAGTATGGTTTTGAGTGACCTCGGCTCCTTGCTACAGTGCATAGAGGAATATGTCCTGGTGACGAAAAAATTGGTTTCATTGGTTCCTAATTTACTTTAAAAAGAGAGATAAAAATGGCTCCTCATAACAGTGTGGTTACAATGCCCAAGAAGCCGAAGCCGAAGAAACAGGGTCTTAAACATTCAACGAGATTCAGCAGTTACATGACCATGGAAGCACAGAACTGCTTGCGTTGACTTCCAGCCAATTCTGTTTGCAACGATGAAAACTGGCTGTAACTTTCCATGTGGGTAATATTCAGGCCTTCAAAGCTTGACATGCACATATTTTTTATATAACGAAAGTAACACTCTGAATATTCTATTTCAAAAATGTAACTAGAAAGGTTAGATGAACTGTTCTTACATTTTCAGTAATACTCCCGTTACTCCCTGTCAATAATCTGGCCATGATAATGCCCAAACTGAATATGTCTGACTTGAATGATATTTTTTGTTTATCAATTAATTCTGGTGCAATATATCCCCTGCAGGAAATAATATATTTGAAGCATCACCGCATAATTCAGAGTTTCAGTTCAATAAAAGAAATGAGGTCCAAGAGGATAAGCTTACGGTGTTCCAAAAAAGATTGACTGTACATATCGTAGATTGATTATCATCAATGCACCTTGACAAACCAAAATCTGTAATTTTTGGCTCCATGTGAGAACCCAGCAGCACATTTCCAGGTTTGAGATCCAAATGATAAATACGTCCTTGATGAAGATAATGCAAACCCGCACAAATTCCCTTAATTATTTGATAGCGGATATTCCATTCAAATCCATAAGTTTTCTCTGTAGAAGTGAAGCCAGGGGCACAAAATGGTTAATGTTTTCAGTGTTCATTGTGAAATCTGAATATAGATTCTCACTGTTAATGAAGCTCCGCACTCATTATTTTTGGATAACAAATACTCCAGATAAATAATTCAGTTAGTTTCTACTTTATGTAGTATTCATGACATTTCTAAAATAATCCACACTGTACACATGCTATGCACATCGCATCACGAAAGTTATATTCCACATTCACATCATCCCCTGTATATTAAATGATTTCCGCAAATGCTTAAATATGAAGAAACTATTCAAAGGGCTCAAACTAATTCATTGCAGTAGCCAGTAGGTGGACATATTTTAATAATTAATAATTATAAACTTTGAAAATTAGCCATGTCTAACACGGAAAGGTGAAGGAATAGCTGATTTCATGGGGTTCATTAGCGCAAATGATTAGGAACAATGCAGTGCAGCAACCATTATTATAAAAAAAAAGGGCATACCCCAGTGCCGTAGGCTCCCGCACTGCGCGGGGTCTGGGGGAAGGGTGTTAGCAGCCAGCCGATCCCTGCACACTGTGCAATGTGCGGAGGCTGGGGCTCGAACCCCGGACCTTCCGGTCACAGGCGGTAAGGCACTACCGCTTGCACCAGGGTCGCCCTTCCAGCAACCATTATTATACCTTGAAGATAATCGTGAAGGCTTCCATTCGGTACATACTCAAAACAGAGTAACCTTTGTGGCACATCAACAATCATAAGTTTTCCATCTATTTCCATCACTTCCCCATGCCATTCTGCACAATATCCCAGAAATCTTACAATATTTGGGTGCTTCACCCTCATCAGACATTTAACCTCCTCCAAAAATTGTTTTTCAGAAAGATCCTTCGTGGACAGGGAAAGCTTCTTCACAGCAACCATCCCATTTTTTAGAGCTCCCTGTTTAGCAAAGAGCACGTAACTTGTAAGCACTGATCTGAACGTTTTACTCTGCACAGACTGTTATATGTCAGATTACCAATAGCATACCAGGTAAACAACACCGAATGCACCATTACCAATCACTTGAGCGAAATTTTTTGTGATAGACTTAATTACTCCATATGATATCTGGATGGGGTCCTTGCTCGCGTCAGCAAATATGCGCTCCAGGTCTTCAACTTCGCTTGCTTGTTGGTCACTCATTTATGTAAGTTGCAAAATATTGCTGAAGAGGCCGACTGCAATGTTTCTTCCTGGCAAACAATAAACTGAACTCTCTGCTGAAGAATATAGGACTTCAAAGATCAAAAAGAAGCCCCTAATAAGCAACTTTTACCATGGACTGTAACAGGTTAACCAAATGCATCTTCCATTCCACCAGAAACAAATGTAATGTACATATTGGTTGGTGAAACTAAGAAATTTAATCAATGAAGAAATAAAACATCGAACATTAATTCCAAACACAGTGAGAGCAGTGATTGTCGAAAGGTTGCCTCACTACTGGAGCTTAAAGTGAACAGTTTTGTTGCAAATAAGTGGATCTTGACGTATTTGACAGTCAGAAGGTAAGACTTAACTGCAATATCTCCAATTTCTAGGACAAATTGTATTCCTGAAAATAAATTCGATTTTAGTTTAGTTTATTAAGGGGAAAAAAAAAAAGAGAATAACCTTGCCTGGTTTCCTTCTCGAGCAACGATTCCCTTGGAAACATAGAACTATTTCCAGACTAGTCACAAAAAAAAAAAAAAGAACTATTTCCAGACTTCCTATAAATTAAACTCATAGCCGCTTTTTTCGGATACTAGTATGCAACCGCACACGATTAATCGAAGATTCAAATCTGCAATCTCGAAACAAGCTGCTTGTTTGCGTTTTCCGCTTGACACAAAATTTGGGGCTGTAGATCTAATGCGTTAGGAATGGATAATCGCGAAAATCAGTGCTAACGAGGGATTCAGAAGGACATGCGCAAAGTGTGAAAACAGGGTATTAAGCATTCCGAAATGGTTCAAAGGAGAAGTGGATCTTCCGGAAGCACTAACCTGCTTGGGATGGAAGAGACCTGAAGGGAAGCCACGAGCTGCTCGCGACACTAAGACCGGAGGAAGAGGAAAGCGTAAACAGAAGAAGGCCTGAAGCAAGGGGAGAGTAGACTAGGAGACTTCCTCCGTGCAGCTGGTCAACGGACAGTGATTATTGGTCGGTCGTGAAGGCATTGAGTGATTAGTAGGTACTCCCATGGTGAAAAGGAGAGGAGAAAAAAAAAAAAAAAAAAAAAAAAAAGGGAGGGTAAAGTCACTCGTTAACACTTTCAGTCCCTTCAGCTCATCTTGAAAAAGCTAATGGGCTCATAGAGGACTAAAGATTAGCCTTCTCTTTCTATCCAAACAGGAGAACTAAAAGGAGGCTAATTTTTAGCCTCTTCGATCCAAACAGACCTTAAAATAAGTACTATAGTTTAGTAGTCAATCAATATTAAGTTTAATAAATTTTCAAAAATATAATCAAAATATTTGTATCTTTAAATATGTTTACTATGGCCGTGTTAAATTTGAGTGCGGAAAGCCGTCGCTGCTTGCTGGCTGTTTGCACAAATCCGGGCAAAGAGAAAAAAAGTAGCCAGAAGCAACCAGAAGCAGTCGGCAGCAGAGTAGCCGAACACCGCCATAATATGTTATGATTAATCTAATTATTCTATGAATTGTTTGAGGTACCACAGAGATTACTCTGCCTTTCTGTTCTTCAGTTTTTTAAAAGCCAATTCAATTGAAGACAGTTTGTATAAATAGAAGCTAGTTGTTTGACATTTTTTGAAAGTGAGCTCAACAGCTAAGTCGTTTGTTTCAGCTTTTTGTGGCTCGTAGAACTAAAACAAAGAGAGAAAAAACTAAAATAAACAAACCCTTAGGCCCCATTTGGATCCTTAAAATGGAATTTATTTTAATAATCATAATTTAGATATATATTAATTAAGCTAATATCGTTGTATATGGGTTATATTTGTATATTGTTGTTATCTACTAGGTAAATGCCTGTGCGTTGCAATGGGAACACATAATACCATGATAACATATATATCGAGACGGAAACACATAATACCACGATAACGTACATATAAACACCTGTTATATTTATTACCTAAAATAGATACTGCAATTGTGATGTTTGAAACATCAATATTACATAAGTCTTAAAAAAGATAGTTAAAATATAACTCTAAATTTTGATGCCATCAATAACATATCGACAAGCCATACATTACTTCTCTCCCGGTTTTTCCGGACTTTCTTTATTACGAAATACGAGATGAATACATCAAATGTCAATAATAAATGACACATATAAGAAATATAACATGTGAGACATTACCTCTTTTATAGAGTTAGAACCTCTTTATATACGATATTCTTCGTGAATATATCATTTGTTGGTTTCTTCTTCCTCTTCCCCATCTCTGTCTCTTTTCCATTACTCACGTCCTTATCCGCAGGTAGCACGGCCAGGATCCTAATGTTTGATCTTGCCGTGGCTCTTGATAGTGCTACATACAATTGTCCGTGAGAGAACACTGGTTCGGGCAAGTATACCCCGACGTTAAAGATAGTCTGCCCCTGTGCTTTGTTAATGGTCATTGTGAAGCTAAGTCGAATAGAAAACTGCTTTCGCTTAAATTGGAAAGGGAACATCTCATCATCCGACGGGCATAAGGGTATACGAGGCAGAAAACCCCGTTTTCCAGCATGTTGTCCCAACATAATTTCTACGTCTATAGTATTCTTTTAGAACCCCCGTATGATAAGCCTAGTACCATTACAAAGTCCGTTCGTAGTGTCAATGTTCCTAAGCAATATGACTGGACAGCCAATCTTCGATTTCAATACATCTGGAGGTAGACCATTGGGTGTCAAAGTGTTAAGAAATTTCTGAGGGTAGTAGTTGTGCGGATCGTCCATCGCACAGTCAAGGCTATGGTACACCATCTCATTCCGTGGAAACGACCTATCATCTTTGTATTAATCATATCAACCCAGTCATTCCTCGTAGATAATATTGCTCGAGAGGTGATATAATCTCTGCTTGATATATTTGCATTCAGGTTAGGGAATATGCAATCAATTAGAGTATCAAGATCACTATCTTTCCCGGAGTGCGGTATGCATATATCATGAGGAAGACGGATTTCATCATCACCAGTTGAAAGGTCCTAAATGGCTAGAGGGAGGTGAATAGCCTAATTAAAATTTCTACAAAGCACTAAATAAACCGGTTAGTATAACAAATGGCGGAGCAAGTGTTGCGCTAGCCTACTAAGGGGTTGCAAGCCAACCTAACCAATTCTAGCAATCCTAATATACTATACACACTAAGAATATGGTCCTTAGCAATTCAATTATGCTACACAACTTAATATGCTACTTGACACAAATGTAACTGCAAGGCAGGAACCGAGGGATGCAAACTGTGCCTTCGGGATGTTGTGCCAATCACCTTCTTGATCAACAATGAGAAACCAAGGTGATGATCCAATCAATCAAATGAAATCCAAATATGATCTCGATGGATCAATCCCGAATGAACACCGGAGTTTTTACCGAGGTTCACGTGCTTGCCAAAATGCTACGTCCTCGTTGTGATGGCACACTCACTTGGGATTCGGCGGCTAATTGGCACCACACCAAGCCTCCAATGGGCACCTCAAGAATCACCATAAGATGAGGGCAACACAAGTCACGAGCATTCCACTAGAGTACCTTTTGCGATCTCCCACGGGGATAAGGTCAAGAACCCCTTACAATCACCTCCGGAGTGGCCAAGAACAATCTCCAAGCTTGCTCAACTCCGGCTCGCTGCTCCAACCGTCTAGGTGGTGGCAACCACCAAGAGATAAGCTCAATCGCAGCAAGAACGCTCACTAGTGCCACTGGATGCTCAATCACAAGGCAATGCACTAGAAGCTCTCCCAATCACTCTCTAGATCAATCAAGAGACATGCAAAGTGAGGGAGGAGGTTTGCTTAGCTCTAGAGGATGTCAAGTATGTCAAAGTGCCAAGAGAGATTCCCTAGAGCCGGCCAATGCACTTATATAGGCGCCACACAAAACATCCAACCGTTACTCACAAACATCCCCTGTCTGCGAGTTGACCGGACGCTGGTTAAGTGACGACCGGACGCGTTCGATCCCGGCGTCCGGTCACTCTCACCGAGCCACGTGTCGCTGACGTTTGAATGTAGTCATTGCGCGCCAACGGCTACCAAGCTCTTATTTGCGTCACACCACGGCCGGGCCCGCGTCCTATGCTTGACCGGACGCTCGCACAGAGCGAGTCCGGTCACCCACCAGAGAGGTTCAAAACATGAAAATCTCGACCGGACGCGTCCTGTGCACCTCGACCGGACGCGCCCAGAGTCTGGTCCACACAACCTTGCAAACGCCATGATTCTCCAGGCCGACCGGACGCGGCAGCGGACCGTCCGGCCGCACGCAGGCCCAAATGATGAAAATGCGCCGGGACGCCATCAACTGACCGGACGCGTCCGGTCCCTACAAGGACAGCGTCCGGTCACCTCGAAGTGACTATACTTCATCCAAAAACTTCTGAGTCCCGTCACGCAAGCTCGGCGGGAGGGTTTTACACCCCAAACACCATCAACCCTTGCTCTCATGTGCCAACACAAAAGTGTCTCTCCACTTATGCACGTGTGTTAGCCTTTTTAAATGAATTTTGCAAGAGATTGTTAGCACACTAGGTCCCTAATGCATATGCAAAGTCATTGCTCACCTAGTGGCACTAAGGTAACCGATATTGCACGAAATTGCCCCTCTTAATAGTACAGTTATCAATCCTAAATCCGGCCATCAACTTCTCTACTCGCCTATGGCCGGCAAAATGGAAATGCCCTAATAAATACCTTTGCCTTTAGCATTCCATCTTGCTCCTCATCTTCCTTCATCCATAAGGGTGGCACTTGATCACTTGTGGTCTCCACCATCGCCTTGATCTCCACTCAACCCTTTGGCTTGTACCTCCCCTTTCTCTAATGCTACACACTTAGCAATAGGGTTAGTCCTAGGTTTCATCAATTAGCCAAAACCAAACTAGGGCTTTCAATCTCTCCCTTTTTGGTAATTGATGACAACCTTCACAAAGATAGGAATTAAATTCAATTTTGGCTTTACCCCACTTGTCCAAGCAATTTGAGCTTATGAAAAGAATTAGACAAGTCATGTAAAACACATTTGGTAGCTATGGCTCCCCCTATATGTGTGCTAAGAGTTTGAATTAGAAGCTTTGCACACATGATGGATAAATCGGTTTTGGGAGAGTCACTTCTACCAAATTGATGCTAAGGTGTATAGAATAGACCTTTGAAGCGTGATACCATCGGAGTGCACATCATGAACCATCCTTAGCACCAAAACTACCTAGAAACATCAAATAGCTAGAAACCCCGTGAGATCAACATTAAAAGCACGGTTTCTGGATACCACTTGGAAAACACTAAATCTAGCTAGAACCTATGCATGCTAGTAATCAATCCATCAATCAAGTTCTATACTAGCAAGCACCACACAAGCAAGAGAGATACCACTTATGAGATAAATAATCCTAAGTGCAATGCAAGTAATCATATGAATATGCTCAATCAAATGCAATCAATCATATTCATGAGCTTACTCCCCCTACTTGTGTGCTTCAAAATTTTGATCCCTTTCCATTCTTTACTTCATCTTCTCTCCCCCTTGATACATGATATCTTTGTACTTCATCTTCTCTCCCCCTTGATACATGATATCTTTGTTTCTCCTCCTTCTTTGTATTCGCTCCCTCTTTGTCATCAATGACCATAAAGGGTATATGATCATGCTTGGTGTAGACTTAAAATCATGGAGGGAGCTTGGAGTAGAGAGATGATTACTTAAAGTTGAGGATCACTTGTTTCCATAAACTTTCTTCTCTTGTGGTTCAAACTAGCAAACTTGCATAAGTAATCTAGCTCGGTTTGAACCAATGACAAGTTTCTTCACACATCTTTCAATGGTTATTTTATCAATGTTGAACTAAATCCTTTCTTGCTCATTTAACTAGAGCAAACACTAGGTTCACATTCTCATGAATAAGTCATATTAAGCCACTAGATCATACAAGACATAGAAGCAATAGTGGCATATTATGTACTCAAAATCACTTTGTTTTCATGAATGAGTCTAATTGAACAAGAGATACCACTAGAATATGTCTATTTGCTCTAAGCAAGTCCTTATTAAGTATGAATGCATCATGCCAAACAATTTCACCTTTGCTTTAGTCGAAGGAGAGGCATGTCATATAGTTGGGGGTGCATTCATCTCTTGTTGGAGAAGTCAAAAATGTTCAATTCATTTCTTAATGTGCAAAACCTTATATCAATGTGCTTTGTTCTTGAATGTTGAACCGGATTGGTGGTGATCTTCATGGCACTTTCATTGTCACATAGCAATGGCACTTGTCTAAATTTGATTCTAAAATCCTTTAATGTGGCCTTCATCTATAGTAATTGAGCACAACAACTTCCCGCACTAATGTATTCGGCTTCGGCGGTAGAAAGTGCAACACTATTTTGTTTCTTGGATGACCATGAGACAAGTGACCTTCCCAATAATTGGCATGTTCCACTAGTATTTTTTCTATCCACCTTGCATCCCGCATAGTCGGAGTCCGAATATCCAAATCAACTTAAAGTTTGACCCCTTGGGATACCACAATCCAACATTAGGTGTGCGATTAAGATATCTCAATATACTTTTGGTTCCTTCAAATGACTTTCTTTTTGGTGAAGCTTGAAACCTTGCACACATGCACACACTAAACATGACATCCGGCCTAGAAGCGGTCACATAGAGTAAGCTTCCAATTATGGACCGATACAACTTTTGACCTACCATGTTGCCACTTGTATCCAAGTCAAGATGACCATTTGTTCCCATTGGAGTCCCAATTGACTTGGTTTCTTCTATTCCAAACTTCTTTAACATGTCCTTGATGTACTTGCTTTGACTCATAAATGTGTCTTTCTTCAATTGCTTGATTTGTAGACCAAGGAAGTAACTAAGCTCTCCAATCATAGACATCTCAAATTTTTTTGCCATCATTTCTCTAAACTCTTCATAAAAGTCTTGGTTGGTTGATCCAAAGATAATGTCATCCATATAGATTTGCAACACAAACAAGTCATTTCCAATCTTCTTGGTGAAGAGAGTGTTATCAACCTTTCCCATCTTGAACCCTTTAGAGAGTAAGAAATCTCTTAATCTCTCATACCATGCCCTTGAAGCTTGCTTCAAGCCATAGAGAGCCTTCTTCAACTTGTAGACATGGTTGGGCTTCTTGATATCTTCGAATCCCGGGGGCCACTCAATATACACTAGCTCATTGATGAATCCATTCAAGAAAGCACTTTTCACATCCATTTGATATAGCTTGATGTTGTGGGCACAAGCATAGGCTAATAAGATTCTAATTGCCTCCAATCTTGCAACCGGTGCATAGGTTTCTCCAAAGTCAAGACCTTTAACTTGAGTGTATCCTTGTGCTACCAATCTTGCTTTATTTCTCACAACTATGCCATCTTGATCTTGCTTGTTCCAGAATACCCACTTGGTGCCAATGACATTGTAATTCTTTGGACGCTCAACTAGTTCCCAAATTTGATTTCTTTCAAAGTTGTTGAGCTCTTCATGCATGGCATTAACCCAATCACAATCCATCAAAGCTTCTTTAATCTTCTTTGGTTCCATAGATAAGACAAATGAATAGTACTCACAAAAGGATGCCAATCTTGATTTTGTTTGCACACCACTTCTAATGTCACCAACCACTTGATCTAGAGGATGATCTCTTGCAATATGAGTTGGTTGGAGAACATGAGGTTGAGCACTTGAACTTGTTTGATCACTTGGTTGAGATGATGTACTAGCCACTTGATCTGGCACTTGAGAGTCACTAGCTTGAATTTAAACTTGAGAATCACTAGCTTGTATATTTGGAGACATAATCACTTGATCTTTGTCATCTTCAACATCTATCACTTGTATTGGCCTAATGTCACCAACATCCATTTTTTTCATGGCTTGTATCAATTGAGTACCTCTCACATCATCAAGATTCTCTTCTTCATCTTGAGAGCCTTTGGTTTCATCAAATTCCACATCATGCACTTCCTCAACTATGCCATGAGTGAGATTCTAAACTCTATATGCTTTGCTTGTAGTGGAGTAACCAAGTAGGAATCCTTCATCACACTTCTTCTCAAACTTGCTCAATCGAGTGCCCTTCTTGAGAATATAGCATTTGCATCCAAACACTCTAAAGTATGCAATGTTGGGCTTTCTACCATTCAACAACTCGTATAGTGTCTTCTCCAATAGCCCATGACAATAGAGTCTGTTTGAGCAATAGTTGGCGGTATTGATTGCTTCGGCCCAAAATGAATGATCCACATTGTATTCACTCAACATTGATCTTACCATGTCAATCAAGGTTCTATTCTTCCTTTCAACTAGCCCATTGGATTGAGGAGTGTACTTGGCCGAGAATTGATGTTTGATGCCAAAGTCATCACAAAGTTCTTCAATTCTTGTATTTTTGAACTCATTACCATTGTCACTTCTCACTTTCTTGATTGATGTCTCAAACTCATTTTGGCTTCTCTTGACAAATGTCTTGAATGTGTCAAATATCTCACTCTTGTCAACAAGAAAGAATACCCAAGTATACCTAGTGTAGTCATCCACTATCATAAATCCATATTTGTTTCCACCAATGCTCTCATACTTGGTTGGGCCAAATAGATCCATGTGCAACAACTCAAATGCTTTGCTTGTGCTCATCATGCTCTTGTTGGGATGAGTGTTGCCAACTTATTTGCCCATTTGACATGAACTACATAGCTTGTCTTTCTCAAACACCACATCCTTCAACCCTCTAACTAGATCATGCTTGATTAGCCGGTTGAGTTGCTTCATGCCAACATGTCCTAGCCTTCTATGCCATAGCCAACCCATGCTTGATTTGGAGAATAAACATGTTGTCAATTGAGCTTCACTAGCATTGAAGTCCACAAGATGGAGATTCTTATATCTAAAGCCTTTGAATATCAAGTTGCTTCCATCAACACTCACTATCTCAACATCATCAACACTAAATATGCATTTGAATCCAAGATCACACAATTGAGCCACGGACAAAAGATTGAAGTTGAGAGATTCCACTAGCAATACATTTAAGATGGACATATCATTTGTGATTGCAATCTTTCCCAAGCCTTTTACCTTGCCTTTGCCATTATCACCAAAAGTTATACTATCAACACCATTGCCACTTGATGAGATTGATTTGAACATTCTAGAATCTCTGGTCATATGTTGAGTACACCCACTATCAAGCACCCAATGCCTTCCTCCGGCTTTGTAATTGACCTACAAAAACAAATCAATTCTTCTTAGGTACCCAAACTTGCTTGGGTCCTCTAAGGTTAGTCACTAAGCTTTTGGGCACCCAAATTGCCTTCTTCTTTGGGCCAACAATGGGAGCACCAATGAACTTAGCCTTCACACCATTAGTATCCTTGGTAAGCAAATAACAAGAATCAAAACGAATAGAGGATATGTTAGCATTCTTCTTGTTCTTGCAATATTGCTCTATATGTGCCACTTGTTTGCAACTAGAGTAAAAACGTCCATTGCCCTTCACAAAACTAGTCTTGTGAGTGACAAAGGCCGCCTTGCCATTCTTGGGGGTATAGCCCAATCCCTCTTTGTTTAGGGAGAGAACCTTTGGCTACCCAAGCACTTTAGCAAGTGGGCATCTCCACCATAGGCTTTGCCTAGGGCTTGAGTGAGCTCATTCACCTCTCTCTTGAGGGTCTCATTCTCCACCATGAGTGAGGCATCACAAGTGAAACCAGCACTAATAGTAGATGTTGCATTGCTTGAGCTACAAGAGGGGTTAGTGGGACCAACAACAATAGGAGTATAGAATGCTTCATCAAGAATATCACAAGTAACTCCTACGTTGCATGTGTCTACAACATCCTCAATCTTAGCTTGATCAAGGAGGGAGGAGTGAGCCTTCTCAAGCTTAGTGTGAGTTTTCTCAAGCTTCTCATGGGCTTTCATTAGCCTCTCATGGGTAGCATTGAGCTCATCAAAGGATTGCTCAAGAGCTTTCTTGCTCTTGCGCAACTCTTTGCACTCCTTCCTCTTTTCCTCAATGTAAAAGTGAGCATCTTGTATCATGCTAATGAGGTCCTCCTTTGAGTACTCCTCATCATCATCACTCCCACTATCGCTCTCATCATCGGATTGTACCTTGGATGGCTTAGCCATTAAGCATGTCGATGGAGCATCAAAGAGTGAAGACTTGTTGGAGATGGCAAGACTAGCAAGCACCTTCTTTCTTGACTTCTTGTCATCTTCACTCTCATCATCGCTATCATTTGAGGCATCACTATCCCATGTGACACAATAAGATTGCCTCTTTTTCTTCTTCTTGTATTCAAGCTTCTTTTCCTTCTTTTCCTTCTTGTCCTTCCTTTCTTTCTTGTTTTTCTTCTTCTTCTTGTCATCCTCATCACTATCATCATCACTTGAGAGAGGACAATCGGCAATAAAGTGATCTTTGCTCTTGCATCGAAAGCATCTCTTGGTCTTGATTGCATCTCTTCTCTTTCTTGCACCAAAGCCCTTTTTCTTCATGAATTTTCCAAATTTGCGAACAAAGAGGGCCATAGCTTCATCATCCACCTCACTTGAGCTTGTGCTAGCTTTATCACTTGATTCTTGCTTCTTCTTGCCTCTTGATGAAGTAGCCTTGAATGCAACCACTTCCTTGTCTTTCTTCTTCTCTTTGTCCTTCTTCTCATCCTTTTGAGAGCCCCCTTCCCGTTCCACACGGTAGGTGTCATGTGTGATCACCTCACCTAGTACTTGGTTAGGGGTCTTGGTGTCCAATCCTTCTCTCACCAACATTGTGACCAAGAATTCAAACCTTGATGGTAGGCTTCTTAGAAACTTGTGAGAGAAATCCGCATTTTCTACCTTCTCACCCAAATTCTTCAAGTCATTCACTATTACTTGCAAGCGGTGGAACATCTCCGGCACACTCTCATCTTCTTGCATCTTGAAACTTGAGAGCTTGTCTTTGAGAATGTATAGCTTGGCACTCTTCACGGCTTGTTTGCCCTCATAGGTTTTCTCCAATCTAGTCCACACATCATGAGCTCTCTCTAAATCCTTGATTTGCTCAAACACCTTTGATTCCAATGCTTCATAGAATGTGTTGATTGCTATGTCATTGAATTGGAGTTTCTCTTCTTCTCTTGCGGTGGGATCATTGGGGTCGATCACCGCAAAATCCTTGTCCACTACTTTTCAAACCTTCCGATTGAGTGATTTCAAGTATGCACACATCTTGTGCTTCCTATGATCATATCCGGTTCCATCAAAGTGTGGCGGCTTCCCCACATGGTTGATATGGTTGACTTAAGCCATTTTCACACCGTAGGTTATTAAACCTCTATCAACGGTGACCTCGGCTCTGATACCACTTGAAAGGTCCTAAATGGCTAGAGGGGGGTGAGTAGCCTAATTAAAATTTCTACAAAGCACTAAACAAACCGGTTAGTATAACAAATGGCGGAGCAAGTGTTGCGCTAGCCTACTAAGGGGTTGCAATCCAACCTAACCAATTCTAGCAATCCTAATATACTATGCACACTAAGAATATGGTCCTTAGCAATTCAATTATGCTACATAACTTAATATGCTACTTGGCACAAATGTAATTGCAAGGTAGGAACCGAGGGATGCAAACCGTGCCTTCGGGATGTCGTGCCAATCATCTTCTTGATCAACAATAAGAAACCAAGGTGATGATCCAATCAATCAAATGAAATCCAAATATGATCTCGATGGATCAATCCCAAATGAACACCGGAGTTTTTACCGAGGTTCACGTGCTTGCCAACACGCTACGTTCTCGTTGTGATGGCACACTCACTTGGGATTCGGTGGCTAATTGGCACCACACCAAGCCTCCAATGGGCACCTCAAGAATCACCACAAGATGAGGGCAACACAAGTCACGAGCATTCCACTAGAGTACCTTTTGCGATCTCCCACGGGGATAAGGTCAAGAACCCCTTACAATCACCTCCGGAGTGGCCAAGAACAATCTCCAAGCTTGCTCAACTCCGGCTCGCTGCTCCAACCGTCAAGGTGGTGGCAACCACCAAGAGAAATAAGCTCAATCGCAGCAAGAACACTCACTAGTGCCACTAGATGCTCAATCACAAGGCAAATGCACTAGAAGCTCTCCCAATCACTCTCTAGATCAATCAAGAGACATGCAAAGTGAGGGAAGAGGTTTGCTTAGCTCTAGAGGATGTCAAGTATGTCAAAGTGCCAAGAGAGATTTCCCTAGAGCCAGCCAATGCACTTATTTAGGCGCCACACAAAACATCCAACCGTTACTCACAAACATCCCCTGTCTACGAGTTGACCGGACGCTGGTTAAGTGACAATCGAACGCGTCCGGTCCCGGCGTCCGGTCACTCTCACCGAGCCACGTGTCGTTGACGTTTGAATGTAGCCGTTGCGCGTCAACGGCTACCAAGCTCGCGCGCTGCTCGTCACACGACCGGACGCGTCCTATGCTTGACCGGACGCTCGCATAGTGCGAGTTCGGTCACCCACCAGAGAGGTCCAGAACATGAAAATCTCGACCGGACGCGTCCTGTGCAGCTCAACCGGACGCGTCCAGAGTCCGGTCCACACAACCTTGCAAACGCCATGATTCTCCAGGCCGACTGGACGCGGCAACGGACCGTCCGGTCGCACGCCGTCCGGTGACCCCGAAAATGCGCCGGACGCCATCAACTGACCGGACGCGTCCAGTCCCTACAAGGATAGCGTTCGGTCACCTCTAAGTGACTATACTTTGTCTGAAAACTTCTGAGTCCCGTCTCGCAAGCTCGGCGGGAGGGTTTTACACCCAAACACCATCAACCCTTGCTCTCATGTGCCAACACAAAAGTGTCTCTCCACTTGTGCACGTGTGTTAGCCTTTTCAAATGAATTTTGCAAGAGATTGTTAATAAACTAGGTCCCTAATGCATATGCAAAGTCATTGCTCACCTAGTGGCACTAAGGTAACCGATATTGCACGAAATTGCCCCTCTTAATAGTACAGTTATCAATCCTAAATCCGGCCATCAACTTCTCTACTCGCCTATGACCGGCAAAATAGAAATGCCCTAATAAATACCTTTCCCTTTAGCATTCTATCTTGCTCCTCATCTTCCTTCATCCACAAGGGTGGCACTTGATCACTTGTGGTCTCCACCATCACCTTGATCTCCACTCAACCCTTTGGCTTGGACCTTCCCTTTCTCTAATGCTACACACTTAGCAATAGGGTTAGTCCTAGGTTTCATCAATTAGCCAAAACCAAACTAGGGCTTTCACCAGTTACCTCCTTAGAACCACCACCGACGCGCAGCAAGTAATCTGCATACCACGGGTCGCTCTTTGCCCTCAAGTTGCACACCAGTTTTAGATGTTGCATGGAAACCCAAAGGTTCGACATCCGTAGCGAGGCACCGACTACCTGAGCCCTTGATCCTCTCCGAACAACAGAAAGAACTGTCTAAAATCTCCACCGAACACCATGGTCTTCCCTCCGAACAGCAACTCAGGTCGGTCCATTATGTCATGAAGACTATTGTCCAACGCCTCAACGCTCTGCCTCTTTGTCATGCTAGCCTCGTTCCAAATAATGAGAGATGATGCTCGAAGAAGCTTGGCAGCACCACTCTGCTTCGTGAAGGTGCAGAAGGCCCCGTCATCAATGGTGAGGGGAATTTTAAAGCGCGAGTGGGTGGTTCTGCCACCAGGCAATATTTATACCGTAACACCAGATGTAGCGGTTGCCACAGCAATCTTTTTCTGACTACGCATATTAGCGAGAAGGGCTTTATAGAGATAAGTCTTCCTTGTTCCTTCAGGACCATCCAAAAATAAGAGACCCCCGTGTTCGGTATCAACCAAGGACATAATCTCATTGTATGCAGTCCGCTGCTCCGCATTAAGGGTGTTTGAAAGAGCCACATCATCCTCATTACTCTCTATGCTAGCCTCCTCAAAAATCTCTCTGGGAATATCAGAAGAGGCATCATATGTGTCGTCAGTATCGAGAAGTGGGTACATCTTTATATCCTTTTGCATTGATTGTAGTATTTTTCTAATATCTATGAGGACCATTTGCTCCACCATAAAGGTAGATTGATTATTGCGCTTGTAGTCCTCTACATTGCCTCCTTGTGTTTCTTCCATAGTCCAAACACATCACTGGGCTCACAAAACACCAATATTGTTGCAAAGAGCCTTCGTAGCGCATATGGCATCATCCACTCAGTTGCCTCATCAAGACTCTCATCTAGCAAGTAGTCCTCTTCAATTAGGCCCCTTCTTTTTTCTGCAGCTTCACGGAAGGTCGATAGGAGCACGCCATCAACGGTCTTTAGACACTCAAAAGAGGTTGCACCTGCCACATTGTTCAGGAGAACCCTAAGATAGTAACACTCCCCCTCGGCTGGATTGGCAGACACGATCCTTCCAATCTATCATAATGTATCACGACGTACCCTCTCTTGCCAAAATTTGCCTTGTGCTTGCCACGTATAGAACTCAAGAAAGTTTCGATACAATATACCTTGGGCTCTTTCATCTATTCTGTTCATCTTAAAGTACGCTGTAAGCATTGCCTTTTCAACACCAGGACGATTAAGCACTCGCCAAACCCCCTCACGCTGGTGAAATGACACCATATGCATGTCTGAAAGATAGAGTTGCAAGGACAAAACTGCAGGGTATCTGTCATTCAAATCAAAACCGTATATCCTCCACAAGGCTTCTAGAAGGGTTACCCATCTAGCATCTCTGTACTGCTTGATCTCATCAATGTTTCCTTTATTGTCCTCCTTGTCAGCCTCTCTCACTACCACAGAGGCCCAATCATGACCTTATAGATGTACTTAAATAGACACTTAACTGCCTTGATGCTCCCACATGCCTCAACATTGATGTGGCAGTCAAACAGGCGGAGGAGATATGGGTTGTAAGGCACAACCCATCTATTGTCAAGCTCATAGCCATGAACCTTTTCCTTTCAGCCATCTTCATGTCGTCTGTAAACTGGGTATGAATCCTTGCCCTGTATTGTGACATCACAGAAAGGTCGAAGGTAACGGTTCTTGCAGGATTCATGACCCTTTGTGCATGGACAACTATGAGTAAGCACTCCGCAAGGGCCATACATCATATGCTTGGTAACCATCTTGTATAAGACGGGGTACCTCTTCTTGTTCGGGAGCTCAGCTGAGATGAGAAGATCATACTACTCTGGGCACGTGATCTTGTACTTTCTATCCATGATTAGCAAAAATTGTGCATGTGGCAGTCCCCTCTTCTGGAATTCCACAACATACACATACGCCCGGACCTTTCCAAGGATATCATTTTTTAGTAGCTTATCCTTTAGCTCTTCCAGTTTTGCTTTGAAGACCTGAATAATGAGATCTGGACGATCCTATGGTGTCTGTCCAGGGTAGAGTTCACGCTTGATCTCGTCCCAATTCGGGTTACATGTCATAGTAAGAAAGATGTCTGGTTTACCAAACCTCCATACCAGAGCCATGGCGTCCATGTACCGACGCCTCATGTCACGTGGGCATCCAATAAATGATGAAGGCATCACTGTTCACTTTCCAATAACTTCTGATCTACCTTCACCGGCATGCAGGCTATCCACCAATCCTTGGTATAGGTCAGCCCTAATACCCATCTGATGGTTGCGTATATAATCTAATTGAGAGCTCTCAATCTTGATGTATGTGTCAACTGCAAATTACTGAAATAAATGCTTGCCATAAAGTATGGGGTTAAAGATTCCAGGACGCATCTGAAACTTGTAGCAGTAGTAGTCACGCACCGACACGCATAGTCTACCAGGGGAGTCTACACAAAATAAGCATGAGTTAGAGTTGTTTGTGGAATAACCATAGAGATACATGTATGCGAAGTATTAATAAGAAGAATTATAAACCTGTTTCTTCTTCTGACCCACTACGAGCCTTCTGTAGGGCACGGTACTTGGTGACTTCTTTCACACTAACTTCTTTCTTCGGAATATCCATGTGCCACCCAAGCTCACTCTTTGGAAAGAATAGAGGGTATGAAAGAGCATCATAACATCCATGATATGAGCGGATGTCGTGCCTACTTTTATCTTTCCCATGCAGGACAACACTATTCTAGAACTGACCAAAAAGTTCGCTTCCCTCGACCCAAACAGCAGCCACCTCTGAAGCCGATGGCTCGTTATATCTTCTTTGGTCCATTTTCTTGTCAAGGTTTAGTTCGATGCGATAGTCCTTGAGGTCTTCAGCCTGGCCCAAACTCCTAAGACTTTGTGAGTATCGGTTGTCATGAAGGATGGCCACAAACTTATCAATGACTTCCTTGCCTTTCTGGCATTGCTCTTCACGACATCATCAATAGCAGTGCTCAAGGCTTGGGTCGTCGTCATAGAAGTAAAGCTCAAGATGTCTTGGCTCCTGACCATCTTCTCTACCAAATGATCTTATGTTGTGATAATCTGGCCGTGCGCCCGAAAGGTGTATGTGCCACTGTTTCTCATACTTGTGGTAGCGCTATTGAGGCGACAATATAGAGTAGTGAAAGAGAAATGGCCATTGAAAAATCTAATGTTGCTATGAAAATGCCTAGCATCTGAATCGTTACTTGACCAAAGCCTCACAAGCTCATTAGGTATCTTTGGTTCCTTGAGCTCGACATTTTCACTGCGGCAACAAAACCCAGGTGGTTCATGCTCAAACCTTTTCGCATTGCAATGCTTGCAATTTGCGATAGGTTTTAGCATATAGGTATCTGTAGACATGTTACTATACATCTTTTCATATTGGTCAGGTACTTCAGGGATCGAAGCCGTGTCTTCCTCAAGGTCATTGTCTTGGACATCGTCATCATCTTCCTCAATTGACATTTCTACAACTAAAACATTCTGATTGTCAACGTCTACTGACAGCACCAAAACAATGCCCACTAGCTTCACTGCCATAACTCTAGGCCACGCCGATAGGTGGGCCACGCCCTCGACCCCGTGACCGCCACCGCTCCGCACGACCGCGTCCGTCCACACACACCCATGACCCAAGTTCACCAACCAAGGAGCTGCACCTGGCTCTCTCCCTGTAACACCCTAGGTGTCAATAACAAGTAAAAAGTTATCATGAGCATCATTAAGTAATCATCAAGCAATAGTGCATAAGTGCATTTCATGATGTTTAAATATCATTAGAATAGTTTAAGGATTTTCACTAAGTTAAAGGTGTTTGCTAATTAATGAAGGGTAAAACCCTAACTCTGAGCTCGGATTATGAAATTGTGATTTAATCTTAAAAGTTGAGGTTTGAAAATTTCCAAATTTGGAGTTGCAAAAATGACGTTTAAAAACAGTTTTTAGAATTCAAATTTAAACTCAAAAATTAAACCCTAATTTTAACCCCTTTTCATCCCCTTTTATACAATTCAAAATCCAAGCAAAATTTGGATATGACCCCAAAAGCAAATTTATAGATTTTTGAAATTTTGAGCAACTTCTATTTTGGGAGTTTTTGAAGTTGTTACATAAATTGTGGAGAAATTTGCAAAAATTAGTGAAGGGGTGAGGAGCTACAGTGCGGAGCCAATCCATCGTCGCCACTGGCCGCTTTGCCGTCATGCCGCCGGCCATCACCGCCATGTACGCGTGCCCTGCCACATCACTGCTTACTCCAGCACCTTAGCCTACGTGCTGGCCGTCCTCCAGAAGTCACCCCGCCCTCTCTTATCCATCGGAGCAACGGCAAGTTCGTCGTTTTTCCTTCCTGCACCGCCGCTGCTCCCTCCTTCTCACCGGCGAATTCGAGCTCCCTGCTCTATCATCACCCCAGCCGCCTTGTCATCCCCTCTGCTGTCTCTTAGCGACTGAACTGAGCACTCAATTGCGAGCTATTACCACTGGAATCAGCGATGTGCGCTGCTTCTTCCTCAGAGCCGGCCGCCAAGTGCCGCCGAGCTCGCTCGCCGTGCCAAGCCATGCCAGAGTGCCTCTTGCCGAGCCAAGCAGTACCTTGGCATCGCCTTAAGCCCGTGATTGCAGTCGGCTCGTTCCCGAGCACGTTACGCCGCCACCTCGTCGGAGCGGACATCGCCGCCCGATGGCGCTCCCGTCTCAGCTCAGCCGCCTCGCCCGGCCCGCCCCCCTCCGGCACATTTCCGACCCAATCAACACCGCCAGTAGCTCCGCCTGGCCTCACTGGTGCTCACTAACCCACCAATTCCACCTCTCCCGCCGCCGCTTCGCCGGAACGCCAACGCGCCACCGCGAAATGCCGTTGAACCCGCCGACGCCGTGGTCAGCGTCTTCCCTTCCACCCCGGTCGAGCCAGCGCGAGCGCTGCGTTCCAGTGAGCAACCTCGACCTTGCCATGGCGCTATTCGGTCAATCGTGGCCTGCAGCGGCTTTCCGTCATCGCGCCGCCATCGCCGCACGATGCCGAGCTGCCATGGCCACCACTGCAGTCCCTCCGTGCCCTAATCCGACTGCCCGATGGCCTAGGTAGGTGCGCGAGGCGATGGCGACCACGTTGGTGCCACCGCCATCACCGGAGAGCTTCGCCCGGCGGCCGAGCTGAAGCCGTCTCCACCCGGCTGGCGGCCGCGGTCAAGGCCGGGGAGGTGCAGGTTGACCCAGCCCAGCGTCGAGAGAGAGGAGGTAGAGGGAGGCTGAGTGAAAAATTGTTTTATTCATTTTCGATTTTCAGGAAAAGGTAAAAAGCTGGTTCTTGTTATTTTCATAATTAAATAATGAGAGCTTAGAAAAATGCAAACTAAATTTATTTGTGATCCTCATGATATGTAGTTTTATAGAAAAAGATGTGTTTGGCATGTTAATTAACTTTGTCATGTTTAATAAATGCATGTTTTAATTAATAAATGCATAGTGTTTGATTTTTGTAGAGTAAAATAAAAATTCAAAAATTATGAAAAATTAGGGTTAAGCTTTTCATGCTAAAACCAACCTTCGCTAAAAAATTGGGACTATTTTGAGCAAGTTTAATTTAAAGAATAATTTTCACTTGGTTTAAAGATTGTAAAAATAGTTAATAAAGTAACCAATAGTTAATTAGCTTTCTAATTAAATTGCTAGGTGATTTGTGGCTTTGATTGAAGACCTTGGATCAAGTACACCCCCATTGATCCATGGCGATTTCATGCTCTGGTTAATAGTAGTGATAGCCTCATGTTGATAATAAAGTAATTAATAAAAAGAGAAGGATGAATGTAATATTGATTGTTTTTGGTATTGATTGAAAGACCATGAATCATTATCACCCTAATGATCCATGGCTTGGTAGTATAGTATTAGTAGTGGTCACCATAATATGTGTAGTGAATAGTTAATAATTAACTAATTAAATATTAAGATGCTTAACGTAGGGTTGGTTGCATTTTGGTGTTGTTTGAAGACCATGGGGTACTTCACCTTAGCATTCCATGGCAAATGATATGTTTCATCCTACTGTAATATCATCCACCCTGCTTAACTAAACTTTAATCTTGCTTAATGATCATTAAGCACTAGTGATGGACCCTTGCTTATAACTCTTCCATGAAGGAAAGTTATACTCAAGTTAATTATCCCATTTAGGTTTGTTATCAATTATGTGTATGCATCGTGCATCAGGATTTTATTTCTCATTTCATTCAGAGATACATATATAGTTGCATTCAAAGGATCAGCATGCTTGGTGAATAATAAACCTGATTGCACCGTGAAGGGAAGTTGTACTCAACTTTCTTTAAGTTTGCATGTCTTTCAATATGCATCATGTCAAACATGCCATTAAGCACGCATCATTCTTTATGTATAGTCTACTTGAGAGCGATGGATTGCGATGACCAAGCTTCGGAGAAGGTTCGTGTTGATCCAGTCTAGAAGGGGTGAATCCACCGAAGGTGTCGCTGTCAAGACTAACAAGCTAACCTTCCCTGCAACGCAGGCAAGCCCCAGAGCATAACCCACTCTCTCACTTTTACAAAAGTTTTATAATACTTTACGTCTAGGGTAATGTGCATTAAGTTATAGGCTTTACTTGATACCGTTGCTGCATGATTACCTTGATCTACAATTACTCCCAAATATTATCCTACTAGTATGTGTAGGACGTTTCCTGTAAATGCTTAGCCATGCTTAGTCCGGTAGAAGTCGAGCGATGATTTCATCGTTCGTGAGATTAGGTTTATCTCCTGTTCTTCACGGTTTGTTTTATGGATCGTGAGAACCTTAATGAAGATGAGGATGTCAAATCGAGACCGGACGGAACATGTGATATGGTTATGATGGTTATACAGACTGTGGTGTCTGGCAAGTGCTCGTCCCGTCTATGTTGATTAAGGACCGTTCTGATGTAGGCCTATTGGATCGTGACCCTTGCAGTGTACTAGCCACATACTCCGGTAAGCCTGAGTACCCCAGCGATTCCATTACGTGAGGCGACAACCGTGCACTGGGCGTGGGAGATGGCAGGAGTAGCGTGAACCCATCCGGGGAAGCTCAAGGAGTTGTCCACAGGGCGGTGGTGTTCCGTGCTCTCGGGTAGCACGGACCGGTTCACGTATGGAGGGCCTGGGAGAATGGTTGATATACGCAAGGCTCGTACCTACGTATGTCATGTGGTTGGGAATCCCCAGCTGGGATCTTTTAATCAGTTCGAATCATCGTTGCTCCTCGGTCATGGAGACACGACCCGCTGACCACTCATCGTAGTTTAATTGATGAAAGATGATGGTTCTCATAAATGAAAATGAAATATGTTGGATGCTTTAAAGATAAGTGTTTGGCGTAGATTAGGTGCATATGAAGGCCCCCTAATGATAAATCCGGAATTAACACCTAAATGTAAAGATCAACAGTATAAATGCTTTTCCGCAAAAATCTCTGGTTTCTGGCCCAGAAAACTCCCAAGCCAGCATGCCCTTGGTGTCTTTTTCTTTTGTCGGGTAAGTCTTATTGAGTACTCTCAAGTACTCAGGGTTTGTTAAACCCCTGTTGCAGGTACTAAATTGAGTTGCAGAGCTAGGTCATGTCAGTGGGCTCGACGTGATCTAGTAGTTTCTCTCTCTTAGGTGTCTCACCTAAGATGATTCCGATGATCTACTTCGCTTCCGAAATTTAAGATAAGTTTTGCTTAAAGAAAACCCTAATCATGTCGTAACTATTATTGCAAAATTTTCCGCACTCTGATAAAATGTTTTGTATCAATGTTGTAATATTGTGGTTTCTCCTGTACTGATCCTGGAGAAAGGGTGATTCGGTGTTTACTAAAGCCACCCGGCAAAACACCAGAGTTATCGGGTTCTCATGCATAATCGTCGGAGGCTTTTAGGGCAATGACGAGTGCACGTGGGCCCAATAATTCGGGTGGTTCTGTTATACTCACCGCCATCGCCGCCGCCCCGGCGGGGCCCTCCTCCTCTCTGCCGCTTCGCTTCCCTCCCCTCCCTCCCCTCCCTCCTCACCGATACAAGCGTGAGGCGCAACCCGCAGCGTGGCGGTCGCCGCTGCCCGTGATGGGCCCCTCCGTGGGTCCTCTCGCCCACCGGGCGAGCCACCGCACTGAGCGCCGCCGTCCGCGGGGGTGGATGCAGTGCCCGCGTGCTTCCCCTCCACCGCCCCACGGCGGCAAGACACGTGGAGTGACTCCATCGCCCTAGCCGACACGAGCCGGCGGCCTCCGCTGGTGTAGGGGAGGCGCGCAGCGGCCCGGCGCCACCGGCATCCTCCTCCTCAGTGCAGCCCCTCCGCCACCTCCCGCCTCTCACCCTTCACCCGCCAACCGCTGGTGCTTGGTGCGCGCCAGCACTCGCCGACGCCGCACCACCATTCTTTGGGCGGATGCCGACGCCGTTGTTGCCACCGGCATGCCGCTGCTCCGACAGCGGCGGATACCTCTCCCACTTCCCCCCTTCCTCCCCCAGGCGCGCACCCCCCATCCCAACACGGCCCCGGGCGCCAAGTGCTGTGATGGTGGGGGTTGTTGCCGCACCCCGGCGGCCAACCGACGTGGGAGACGGGGCTGGCGGCGGGATGGCCCCGCTGGCTGCTGGGGCTGGAGTTTAAAACAAAAGGGGTGAAATCTGAGTACCTATGGATAACGGCAAAATTTTCTTCGGCTGTGAAATCTTTCTTTCTATGTTTTGTTAGTGCAAATGCTGGATATGCCTTTTCTGTGCATCTTGATTAGCAGACCAAAATAGTTGTCCATTCCTCCATGGAGTGGCAATAGTTGTGCTGCAGCTTTGTCCAGCTTCATCTTACACAATCAGCTCTTACTAGAGATTGTAGGTTTTTTTTTGAAGGTCAGATTGTAGGCTTTAAAGATAACTGCAATATATAGGCATCCATACCGGTATTTTTTTTTCTAAATCAACTGAGCCTATGAGTATTACCTCCGTTTTAGGGGGTTCGTTCTAATCCACATGCATCTAGCCTGAGAAAAGTTCTAGAACATTTGAATTTATATACAGAAAATAACATATCGAGTCTTTGTATCTCAAATGAACAAGAAACATAGGTGAAGTAGTAGTTCAAATCCTGTTAAGAGAGAGAACCTAAGCAGGTGGAAATCATTTGTAGTAGTTCAAATCCTGTTAAGAGAGAGAACCTGAGCAGGTGGAAATCATTTGTGAAAGGGTTTTGAATAATATGCAAATTTGTTTTACTGATTTGCAGGTAGGAGCATGGCTTTGCTTGGTCCAAAATACTCCCTTTTCAGATGTTCGGTCAGTACAAACCATACTTCAATATTACTCATCTACTAAGAATGGTCATTTTACTTTTAGATCATTTCAATTTACTTATGCTTTCTTTTTTTTTCAAGATTTTTCTGAGATGACAGGATCCATTTGCTTTCTGCTGGCTTCCAATTTATGTCTTGCTTTTGCTGGTGTATAGGTAATTTTTAGTCATACATTATTGATGGGTAAAGAACACATTTTGATCTAATTTTCTGTTGGGGTTATGGTTACATTGATGTCACCTGATGAGAATTCATCATACTGAGTCATGATCTAAAGTCTGTAGTTAGCACTTACACTTTTTGTGGAACTTAACTACATAGGTGTTGTTAGGTGTTGTTAGTGGTTTGTTTAGTTCGTGTCCATAAATTCAGATTTCTATTCTCAGGCTTGTTATTTGTATTGTTGCAGGGGGTCTCTGCTACAAGCCAGGAAATGCCACTACCATAATTAAACTCCATTGTGAGGTTTGGCACAGGATTATTATTGCCATCATGTGTTTAATTACTGGTTTACACAAATAATGAAAAAATTAGATCCTGTGTGTATCTGTCTTTAATTTTTTTTTCTAGAAGACCTATTTTTATGAACAAAAGAGCTTTGTTTATTACTACCAGTAATTGTTACCTTGAGTATGAATTCTCAGCAACCTGTGCTGGCTCTTTTCCCTTAATTGAACATGTCAGGTTTTTTCATGATGCAGTCTGGAGAGGAGCAGTTAAACACCAAGAGCTTTCAATAGTTCACAGGTTTGATTATGTGAGATACACCAATAGTTTTTTTTTTTTTTTCTCGAAAAGACCAATAGTTCAATTGGCTTAAGTACATGAGACACATGTCTTACAACACAAAAGGGAAAGCATTGCTAACAATCCAACAAATACTAAAAATATGTTCTACAGTTTTTCAGGGTTTCATTAAATGGAAAATAGCGGTTCACGTACAACATTTGGTGACAATACTAACACTACTAATGGAGGTGCTCTTACGAAACAACATTTAATAACTACATTAATTTATAACTCATTGATTATATTAATGTGATGTGCAATAGGATTCTGCTATCTGCATTTCGGTGTTGCCTTGATGTTTTAGCCCTGTATCTTCATACAGTTGCCTTCTGCTGTCTGCATTTCAGTGTTGAGCTTAATAGGACCTGCCGTTGTTTTAGCCCCGTATCTTCATACAGGCTTCTAGAAACTTAAACATGCCCCAGACCTATTTTTTCTTTAATTTGCCAATAAAGTAGTGTCACAAGTTTAAGGGCAACAGATTCACTATTACAGAAGGTAAAGACATAAAGTGCGGGCTTTTTTTGTTTGGAGAGTTCATTTTAATACTACTACCGGTTGCTTTTCTTTTCCTGCAAATCGTTTCTTGAGATGCTTTGCGATGCCTGAGAAAAGAAGTCATGTGGCAAGGCATTTGACTTTATAAAATAATTTAATGTCTCTTTTGTATTGTATGATGCAAGTGCTTGGTCATCAGTGTCTTGATGTATACACTATCCTGTGATATTCACCATGACAGAGCATCCTAGGATCAAGCTCACAATGGTAAGGCACTGGAGAGATCGACTGGTTGGATTATTCATTGAGATTATATAAATATTGGGGTTGTTCTATGTTCGATTATTTGTAAAGATAAATTATATTGTGTTGACTTCGATATTCAAATTTCACCTGTTGTATGCTTCATAAGGCTCCTTGTATGTTCATGCGTGTTCCACCTGTATTGGAATATTTTTCTCCCGTTGCAACGCACGGGTATTTACCTAGTGATATTTAAGTCACAATAGTTTAGATTACGCAGTGGAAGATTTCATTTCTATTCGGTATTTTGAGGAAATACCTTGCCCGGCAAAAAGGTATACCTCGTCCTCTTCCTCATCCTCTTCAAATATATCTCCTTCATCATCTATGACCGTCAAAGATACGTGAGTTAGTAGAACCACGGGTAAAAATAAACAAAGGAGTTTAATTGGTTTATAGAATGAGAAAATATTGTAATTACCCTTGCCATCAAATAGTGGTGTCGTCGATGCCGCTGATGTAGGCTGAAGGCTAGGTACCGTAGTTTATGATAATCAATGATCATGGTTGAGTAAGTATAATATGGTATATAATAATATAGGTGACCTAAATGGGATAATGAGGCATCAGTATTTACCGTTGTTGGTCAGGACTGAATGAAGCAAGGGTGTGTTATCATTTAGGTGTTCTTCAGCCATGCATTCACAATCATCAAAGAGGGTTGTCATCGCTGTGGCTGATGTAGCCTGGATGTTGGGTCCGGCCCTTTCTATTAATCACAGAATGACCATGGATGGATTAGATATAATGAGGCATTAGTATTTACCATTGTTGGTCACAGCTGATTGAGGCAAGTGTGTGTTAACATCCACTTGGTCTTCAGTCATGCAGTGACCATCTTTATTAGATGCCCTTGTGTTCGAACCAATACGATGCTCAAACATCGTATTACGATGGGTTAAAATGGCATGTCTTTGCCCAGCTGAAACATGTGATCTTTGTGTCATATGGCTAGGCAGTAACTCATCGCATCCATCATCATCGGCCTCTCCATTGGGAGGAGGAATATAAAGAGGTGTTGCACTGAGCACTGGGATAACCCAATCACTGGAGGTCGCCGTGGATCCATGAGCTCTGGATGTGCCCTTTGTGGGCCATACCACCTCAGGAATATAGAGTGGGTTCTCTATGGCGATAGACTTCGGGTGTAGGGTGTGCTTTTCGACCTCTCTATGCCGCCTCTGACCTTTTCTCCATGACTCCTTTCGTGCGGGTGTCTTAGACTTCTGCCTCTAGCGTTCATGCCTAGCTATCCTTTCCTCAGGCGTTAGTTTTGCATACCATTCTCTTGCATACGCATTTTTAGATTCTCTCTTCCTAATTTGGCCCATGGCATTGACTGGATCATGTGTTGAGGTGACATCATGTGATGTAGTCAATTTTTTTTAAAATAATATTTTTTAATGAATAATTGCAAATTTAGCATGTGGATATAAATAATTGCAAATATAGTATGCCGTCGGCTGCTGGAGAGCCGATAGGCAACCTATCGGCAACTGGAGGGCCAACAGGCACCTGTCGGCTGCCCAGCAGCCGACTTGTCTCCTGACATGTCTTTTGAGACCAGCCCAGCGGGCCATATCGGCCCGATAGGCATGTCGGTCCCCGGTTGGCCGATAGGCTCCTGTCGGCCTTCCGACGGCCGACAGGTCTCTGCTGCCGCTCGTTTATTTCCTTGCGAGGAGCACTGCGTGCAGAGAGAGAAAATTGCCGTGGTTGGAAGACGCAGCATGCGAGTGAAAGGCACAAGCTTGCGGCCGTTGACCAAACCAGGAGAGAGGGCATGGGGGCGCGCGCACAGCTGGAATTGCGCTGGCGCTGCTGCTGTTAACTCAAGCCGCCCCTCTGTTTTTTTTAAAAAAAATTAAAGACGGGGGCAGGGCGCATGCATGCACGCACCAGGTCATTTCTACACTTTTTCTTTTTGAAGTTTCTACACTTGGCTCTTGTTTGGATTGCTTCAAATAGATTTTTTCGCTCTCTCTCCATTACATCAATTTTTAGCCGCATGCATAGAGCATTAAATGTAAGTAAAAAAATAACTTATTACACAGTTTAGTTGTAAATCACGAGACGAATCTTTTGAGCCTAGTTAGTCTATGATTAGACAATAATTATCAAGTACAAACGAAATGCTATAGTTTCAAATTTTTCTAACATTGGCAATCCAAACAAGGGCTTGGGATCTGATCTTTTCTAACATTAGCAATCTAAACGAAATGTTATGTTATTTTATGATATTTACGTAATATATATGTTATGTTCACGTAGTATATTTTGTGATGTTTAAGTCGTATGTATGTCTTCTCAATTTAAAACAACAACAACAACCAAGTTTGTCACTCCCAAGCAAGTTAGGATAGGCTAGAGTTGAGACCCAGCAAGTCCCCTCAGTCAAGTGTTCTCAATTTAAAAATAAGAAAAAAATGTTAGATTAATATGAAAACATGAAAATGTAAAAAAGAAAAAGAAAACAAGAAATGAGAAAAAAGAAAAGAATGCATAACTTTTCCGTATAACATTTTTGACATAACTTTTATAGCACAACTTTACATAATAAATTATATGAATAACATTACTTACACATAAGTTATTATTGTCTAACGTCTTTCAAAAAATTGAAGATAGTTTATTCAACACAATTTTCTATGTAATTTGTTTAGAGTACATTTCTCAGCATAATATATAGAAGAAAAATAGATAGATTAAGACAAAAAAAAGAAGGAAAGAAAAAACGAAAGGAGAAAAATAGAAGTGAGAAATAAAATGCGATAGAGAAAAGAAAAAAATATCGACACTGTATCAAGTTGATAGCATATACTAGAAGAAAAATTAATAGGCTACTATAAAATAGAAAAAGAAAAAAGCAAAAAGTTTAAACTATAATACTTTGTTCGATCAGAATGGTTAATAAAACCAAATGAGTTGAAAGGATCAATGAATACATTTTTTCTGCCTTTTATGATTTTAATTTTGGTAAGAACAAATACTAGCAATGAAAATACTAGCAATGAAATATTAGGCTAGAGCAGGTGCGGACCTGCAGCACCACCCAGGCGGCTCCCGCCTCTTTCGTCTTGGGTGTCTGCATGCCTACGTTTTTTTTTTTTTGAGAGGGTCTGCATGCCTACGTTGGGCCCGCGCTGGTCAGAAGAAAAGTGGGAGCAAGGAGCAAAGCGCCTGGCGCCGATTTGTTCGACCTGGGAGCATCTGACGAGGGACCCGAGCTGCTGCCGCTCCCCTGCTTGCGAGTGGCAGAGCTACTGCCGATAGCGGTGGGGGCCCGCTCCTGGTGAGCGGCCGCACGCGCTGCTGCGTTCTGCATGCGGGCTTGCTCTTTTTTTTTTTAATGCAGTGAAACAGCCTTATCGGCTGTCGGAAAACCGATAGGCCTGTCGGCCGGGTGAGAGCCGATAGATAGAACTTGTCGGCCGCTCCATTGCCGACGGGTCTGCTATCGGCGCCGACAGGCTGGTGTCGGCTGCCACGTCGATCCCTATCGGCTGTTTAGACGCCGACAGGTCTGTGTCGGCTTTTCAGAGGCCGACAGGCGACCTATCGGCCGTTCAGCGGCCGACAGATTGCTATATTTGCGATTTTTTAATAACAGCTTCTAAATTTGCAATTATTTATTAAAAAATATTATTTTAAAAAAAATTCGTTGTTTTTTTGTCTGCACTTTCAGCTGAGCAATCAAATACATAATAACATGTATCATTCATCAAGATATAGTCCGCCACATGACTCATTCATAATTATTTTGCAAAATATGTCCCATGAAACAACAATTTAATTAGTTACTACCATCATAAAATTAACACAATACCTGCGGTGTGCTCATTCCTCTGCATTGGTTGGTATAAATTATCCCTATGCAGCCAATCATTACTTTCAATGCCTGCCATGTTTTTCCTTGTCTAATTCAACCATGTTTTCCTTGTCCAGTTCAACTTCATTTGCTACAATATTATTATTATTATCATCATCAAATAACACATAACAGAAATGGACAATGTATAGATTGGTTCGATCTTGGCCATGGTGTCACCTCTCGAACCACCAGCGAGTGTAGTTTTGATTTTCTAAGATGATATGCTTGTCGATGCTTCTTATTTTTTTCATCCCTCTCTTCTTGAGTCATTGCATCTCGTCATGCTTTTTCCCTTTCCCTTTTATGTTGCCTAGCTTCGTATATTTTAGCCTGTGCATTAGATGCACTTGGAACACCTGTTTCAAAAATATGTACATGAAGAATTAATGCAATGTCTTGTTCATCGCTAAGCATTCACATTATATATGTATGTATTAACAGTTACCTCCTCTTGTGGTGTTTGTCAAGTCCTTGAGTGGACTACGACCACAGTTATGATCCATGGAAGAAAGGGGTGTTAGAGAGTACACTCGCTTGCTACTAAGTGGCTCTTTGTCACACTTTAGCTCCAACAGACTTAGTTGTCGATATTGCCTATAAGACGGGGATGTTAGAGTGGCACAAATAATATAAACTCATATGTATAATAATATAAACTCATATGTATAATAATGTATATATTGCACTTAGGGCCTATTGTTGCTCAATAAATTTTTCATACACAACCTTGGAAATTTATCTCACTAAATTTGAAAGGTTAGCAGCTGCAAGGTTAACACATTTCCATTAAGTTCAACCAAGGGCTGATATAGGTTAGCAAACAATCTCATAAATGAGAACTCCCATGCGGCATGCATGACTTAGATTGCCAATATTAAATAACAAAGGAGCATATAATCTCTGTATAAAGTAAATGCAGATATGTACTTACGAAGCAAGAGTGCCATATACATTAAAAAACTACATAATAAATATCATATAACTGATGTGAAGAAGAAACAAATCATAGACCTGTGGGTAACTATAACTTTTTGGTTTATAGTTTCATCGGGTAGCAGTACGTTTTTCTTGTGCTATTGTCGGGCGGCAACAAAACATTGTTACCCACAGCTCTATGATTTGTTTCTTGTACAGCCTACTGGATTCAAAATTCAGCTATTATGAACTGTGAACAGGATTGGTTCTCAGAGTCTTGAACATTATTGCTGATTTAGATAGCTGTGTGCAGTTAAATGTACAGGTGCGACCTTTTAAAAGAAAGGCTAAAAAAACATTGTGGAGGGCTGCTGACATTTACAAGTTTGTTCATTAGTTAACAGATAAAAATTTGGAGATTACAGCTTCTAGCGGTGTCTCTGCTCTTTCCATGATCTTGATGCTTGAATTCTGGAACTGCAGTAGAGACCATCTAATGCCCCAATTTTAGAATGCTACAGCATAAGGTCGCCTACATAAAAGATGCAAAAAAAAAAAAATCTAGACTCTTTGCTATATTATATATGGCAACTTACTGGCTGAGTATTATTATACTTTCCACTTACGTGCTTGACTAAACCAAACTGCGCCACATAAAAACTGAAAGAATAACAACTTAAACCTTATTTGCTTGTCACTAAGCAGCTGCAGTATGACGCTGACCAATCTGTTGCACCTTCTTTGTGCTTTCACCAGCTGAGGTTGTGAGGAAACCTACTATCAAGTTCAGAGAATTCATTCAATTCGAAATATAAGCTCGAATGTTCAGATTAAGTCATTGAGATTTTATTGTAACAAAAAAAGCTTCAAAAGCTGTCCTGTACATATATGATGTTTTCTCAAATCACCATATATGATGGCAATTTCAAATCATTTTCTAGAGGGAATAATTTCTAGATTTCAATTGCTATTTCTGTCTGAGCTAGCAGATGGTCACTACATTGGAAAAACAACAATTTCATTAGCCCTAGCAAATCATGTGGACTGAATTTTGTGAACTTACTATCTACAATATGCATTGAACAGAGAAAACTGCTGGATTGACAAAAAATAGAGCACGAGCAGCTTCTGTACACTAAACAGAGAAAACTGCTGCTCGGCCTATTTTACAAAATCATGTGCAAAACCAAATCCGAATCATACCTAAGGTGCTGTACACTAAACAGAGAGAAAACTACAGCTCAAGCTATTTGACAAAATCTAGACGCAAGTAGCCACCGAGTTCCATATTCTTCAGATAAGGAATGGCTAAGTTGGGTATCGTGTTTACTGCACGATGTGTTCATGTGTTCGGATGGAAGGTGCTCAGGTTTCATGGATGAAACCAGATGCAAGCAGCCACTGGCAACTAAAAGTGAGGTAAGCAGATCAAAGGTTACTAAAAAAACATATTTATGTAATCCTAATTTGTAATTTATGTACTTGTAAACATATTCAAATCAAAGGTTACTAAAAAAACATATTCAAATCAAATACAGGATAGCAGATATATAGCTAAGAATAGCAGAAAGCACTCAACCAAAGGCATCACTGCTCCTTGGAAATCAGAAACATATTGATTTGCTTGTGCATTTTGCAAGGCAAGTTCTATACTACAGAGTGGAAATCAGAGTGGAAATCAGCCAGAAATCAATCATGTAGTCACTTGCAATTCTCTGAATCACATGGATATTTTACATACGGGCATATGGAAAGTCTCTGACCAGATTCCACTGCCTTAGGGACTGACCAGAATCATGTAGTCACATGCATTTTGATTGTATGTGAAGATATCAAATGTGTTGTAAACTATTCATCATTTGGAAAAGGCTATCCCAGTATTCACCATTCAGAAAAAGAAAATAGTTTTTAATTCATAAATTTGTCTGCATAACTGCACTAAAAAAGGGTTGACAAAATAGCAAGTTACCACTCAAACATATTAGGTTGGCTACAAATCCATAGTGCAGATGAAAAAGACACCTTTCACCATGAAGATAGAAGGTGGTAGTCTGTACCTGGAGATTCACGGGATTGATCACTGAAAGATCCCTGTGGCGAGATTGATCACTGAAAGATAAATGTGGTGAGCTTGATCACTGTAGTTGATGTCCTCTGTGTTAGAAATAATCTTGTCATATATATGGATTAGTGCTAAATCATGCATATGATTGGTGCATGTTTAGATGAGAGGTGTAGATACATCTACATGCATCTAGGGACATGAGAAGTCAAGAGAAAAATGAAAAATGACTTGTTGCTATTAGCTAATGGACAGCTAGTAAGTAGTAGCAAATTATGATTTTGCTAAGTGGACAGCTGCTGCACAGCTGTTAGAAAAACAATATGATGGTTTGTAAGTCCTATAAAAAGACATATACCCCTCATGTGGTGAAGAAATGAGGTAGAGAAGGTGAAGATGGCGTGAAGCTATAATGGAGTTAAGAGTAGTTTGAGACTACTATGTGCTAGGCATATGAGTTAGAGGTGAGATAGAGCTTGGTTGTGAAGATCAAGCTTGTGTTTGTGTGATAGTTCTTGGTTGTGAAGACCAAGTGTGTTGTAACCTTATAGTGTTAAGCTATAAGATAAGAGTTTGGTTGTGAAGATCAAGCTAGTGTAGTAGTGCTTGATTGTGAAGATCAAGCGAGTGAGTTGTAAGTTGTAGTAGTGTGATACTACTTGTGTTATAAAAAGAGAGAAGCAAAGTGATTTTGTTTTCAACACTCTGTTGCCGGTGGTGGAGAGGTTAACAGCAAGAGTTGCCTGACCTAAACAGCAAAGTGATTAGCCTTTTGTGTTTATTTGATATCAAAAGTCAGATAATGGATCAATTGTAACTGTAAGAACAGTGGCCCTCAACACTTTCGGCATGTTTCAGACAACATGATTATCATCACCCAACCCCAAAAAACACCTGAATACATGTGACAAGGCACTGCAACCTCTGTTCAAATAAATAGGTTTTCAATCTGAACCCATAAATTAGCTTTATAATATTATAAGATGTTCTCAGCTGAATATTCTATAACCATGATATCTGAAATGCAACAGGAACAAAAACAAAAGACCATGGTAAATGCTCAACACTTAAATGGCAATGAAGAAACAGGTCATCAACCCTTGTGATAGGCGTCTTTGAAATAAAAAGTTGCAGGTCGCACATATACAAACTGAGAGCACACATGGCAAAATACAGTAGTAGGAAACCTTGGCTTGCAAGCTTTATTCACTCTAATGACAAAATCAAACACAGAGGCTTTCGTTGCTTACATAGTTACTTAACATGCCAGCTCAATTCTGTACAATCACACACACGCAAACCCAATTGGGCACCACTCAATTAGGCACACACACAAAGGTGTGCACTACGTCACTGGCAAGTTTACCTCATAATACTATCATGTTGACTTCAAACTAAATGGAATAAAATGGTACTCCCTCCGTTCCAGAATATCTGTCGCTTCGCTTCCCGAGAAGTAAATGCCGGCAATTTTTATAAATATTAAATATCATCGATTAGTATCATAAGTAGTATCATCGGAAAGATCTTTGGATCTAGTTTTTTAACAAAATTATTTGAAGATATAAATATTACACGTATTTTCTACAAATCAAGTCAAATTTGTGGCACGCATCCCACGGCGACACTTATTTTGAAACGAAGGGAGTAGTCACCAATCTCTACAATGTGCAGCATCGATCTGCGGCAAAAAGAAACATAATGGATGACGCACTGCATGTCTGCATAATATAAGTTAACTGCAAATATCCAGTGCTCCTTCCTTTCCTTTCCATAGTCAGATTATACATGTAATTACATAATCAGATTATGCAGTGTATTTTTCTAAAATTGCATCTTCCTTTCCAACGTGTGAGGGGATCGCAGTTCCCAGAAGGGGACTCACCTGGTCGAGATCGATCTGAGCTGGAGAGAAGATTGGCAGCGGTGCCCTGTAGCTCGTCGTGCGCTGCTGCTGTGGCGAGGTGATGAGTATGCCACTGGCTAGGAAGAGGGCCGGAGCGTCGCCGGCAGAGGAGCCGCCACCGTGCCGCCCTGCTGCCCGCGCCGTCCGCGCCACACCGCCCGCGGCCGTCTGTCCGATTCGTGAGGAAGAGCCGCGTCGCTCTGCCTTGCCCTCGCTGTGCCACGCTCGTTCCGGCACCTTGCCCTTGCTGGCCACGCCCGCGGCCGTCTGTAGGAGACGTGGGGAAGAGCCGCTACGCCTTGCCCTTGCTGCCTCCGCCGTCGGGATGCCGCGCCGCCTCTGCCGTCGTGACACGGCTCTTCCGGAACGTTGGCCTCGCGGGGCAAACAGAATCCGCCGTCTGCGGATGCTGGCAGCTGCCGCGCCGCGCCGCCTTGCCCTCGCTGGCCGCGCCGCCACTGGGAGTCGCCGAGTTTGTTTCCACGGGAGGATGGGCTGGGTGTATCCAGGGGAGCGTGCCACGCGTGCGCCTAGGGAAGCGAGCGAGCGAGAACCAGATTGGAGGACGTCCGCGAGGGAGCGTGCCGCGCATGCGCCTGGGGAAGCGAGGGAGCAGGAGCCTGATTGGAGGACAGCCGTGCCGCGCGTGCGCCAGGGGAAGCGAGCGAGCAGGAGCCTGCAGAAAAGCAAAAGCATCCGGATCAACCGCGCATGCGGCAGGGTCCACCGTGCGCCCGGGCAGGGACGTCGCGCACAGCGGCACTTCCCGCGGCGGCGCATGCGTGAGTGACTGTGAGGAGGGGTTGCGGACGGTTTTTGTTTTTTCGGGGAGGGGGGAGACTGTTGCTTTCGCAATGATGGCGCGCGTGCCAGCTTTCGCAATGAGGAGTTGCTTCCGCAATGATGCCCTTGCTGCTGCTGCTGCTGAGTGCTGAGTACTATGGAGTAGCTAGTTCACAATGATGCCCTTCCTGCTGCTGCTGAGTGCTGAGTACGGAGTAGCTAGCTAATGCAATTGCCGCGGTGCATTCATTGACTGGCGGGAGGAGGGATTGCGCCGGGTAGACTTGGAGCGCAGAATACCCTGATACTCCCTCCATATCGTAATTAGAAGACGTTTTGGACATGATTGTGATTACCAAGGAATCATTAAGTAGGGGTTAGTTTTCCCTGTTTACCCCTATTAAATAGGTTGGCGGGTGCTTTGTATGCATGAAACGAACCGAGCTGAAGTGGTCAGCGTGGTGAGGCTGGTTTCCCAAGGTCCCAGGTTTGACCCCTGGCGCCCACTATTTTTTGCCGGACCGTGCATGCGATTGGGCCAGCGAGGAGAGAGATGCATGCGACCGGGCGGCGTGCGTGAATCCGTGATTAATGCCGATTAATGCTGAGGAGTTCGATGAGGGGTAATCGCGTCCAAACTGGCGTGGACGTCTTCTTTTGCGGCAAACAGGGTAAGCGCCAGAACGTCCTCCTTTTACGGTATGGAGGGAGTACTTTAAGTGGGTGCCGTATCCCGTATTGGATACATATTCGATACCGATACTCGATGGATACACGGTGGATACGTATCCTCGAAGTATCCTAAATAAAAATAAAAAATTATTTTGGATACTTAGGCCTATACGTATCCTTGAAGTATCCCAAATAAAAAGAAAATCTAGATTATGCTATGACCTCTTAGTCGTAACACAAACACACATCTTTATTTGATTTCTCTAAAGTTGGCATAACAAACTAAAGACTCTTAGTATTATATATGTGTTCAGGTTTTGGATTTTAAAAATATGATGGATATATTTGGCTGTTAGAGTGTGGAAAAAATTAAAATATGGAAAGATGAACAAAAGATAAAGGATTACAAGTATTGACAAAATTACTAAGCTACTACTATTTTAAAAATCTAAATATACATCATTTTTTGTTCATCTATTTATATTAAAAAATAGTGAAACGTATCCGCGTATCGTAATTTTTTAAAAAATAACGTATCCGCGTATCCGTATCCATCTGGTACCGATACACGCATCCGTATCCATGCTTTGTGTAGGCCGATAGACGTTGACAATGGGTATGTTTTAGTTGTAGAGATACGAGAGAGATACTTATGTATTGTATTTCTAATGTAGGAGAGCGTTTTGAAGAGTGTGTTATAAATTACAAAGTAGAAACATAACATGATGATGTATTGAATCAATCTCAATCTTCGACCCTATAAATTTGAGATAACATTATATATGAACTTTAAAAAGTGTTGGAATATTAAATTCCAAGCCAAATAGTCTAGTTTATTAAGTAGATCTCAATTCCTCCTAATGAAAGGATCCAAATGGCCCCTTAGTCTATTTTGTGCACAAGCAACTTATAAATTGTATCAAATATCTAAGGTGCTGTTTGGTTTCCAACATTTCAAACGGTTTTGTAAAGGGACCTTATCACTGTGCGAATGCTTCCAGGAAATAGAAAGCCATGAATTGTTTGTTTTGATGAAGGCAAAGGAGGGAGCGGCCGTATCAGTTAACGCCAGGTGAGGAGCGGTACCTGCATTTCATTGTCCAGTAATGGTTTGCAGTGTTATCCGTTAGGAACTAGCCAAATCAAACTGGAACAAGCGCAATCGGATTGCATTGTGAACCGATATCTGGCAGGAACCCCTAACCAAACAGCACCTATGTGTTCATGTAGTTGGCATTTTGATCAACAGAACCCCAACCTTGAAGTCATTGTTTTTGTTTCCGAAAGTATCACTACTGTCGCTTGCCTATCTTAATGATGCGGTGCCAGTGCAATCTGGGATAGTTGCGACTACGGAACTGGGGAAAAAAAACACGGGTACTGGTAGGCCAATATACCGGCCTGATGAAACTGCAAACACGGAATCTCTACTACTAAAAATTACATATGGATATCGTCTTACCGTCTACCTTTGCTTCACCCACTCCCGGCAACCAGTGAAACCACAGCCCTCGACACCCCGCCTCCCCTCCCCGCAAAAAAGGAAACAAACACACGCACGACTGGCCCTCCACCACACGCCTCCCGCCCTCGACGCCTCCACGCCGCCGTGCCGATGGCTCCATTGACGCCGCCGCGGGGGCGGCGCTGCCTCCACGATGTCGCGCTGCGCGCCCGAGCACCGGCTGAGAGTCCTACCGCCGCTGCGCGTCCACACGAGCTCCGTAGCCATCCACCACAGCCGCCCGGCGGCCACCGCACCTCCCGACCTGTGCGGGCCGGATCCAGCAGCCGGGGTTCCGGATCCGGCTGCCTAAGGACCGGATCTGGCCTTCCGCTTAGCCCAGGCAGGCTCGAGCACCGCCGTTGAGGAAGGAGGAAAAGGGGACGCTGCCACCGCCTGAAAGGTCCTAAATGGCTCGAGGGGGGTGAATAGTCTATAAAAATTTCTACAACAACAGTTAAGCCAAGTGGTTAGATAATTAAGAGGCGAAGCAAATGTTGCGCTAGCCTACTAAAAATGCAAGCCAACTATCTACAATTCTAGTTATTATAATCTCTATGTCACACAATAGGCTAGGTTGCTAATTCTACCACTAGTGAGGAACTTAAGAAGCTAATTTACTAAGCTACACTAGCTACCTCTACACAAGTAATTATGAAAGTAAATACAAGAGAGGTAGAGTGTTATACCGAGCCGGGCAAGTGATCAATCAATATATATGAATATGAATACCAAGATGATCCGAGACAAATCAATCACAATAAATTCAATTGTTGACATGATGATTTATCCCGAGGTTCATTTGCTTGCCGGCAAGCTATGTCCTCGTTGTAGCGATACACCCACTTGGAGGTTCACGCGCTAATAGGCTTCACACGCCTAACCCGAAACCGGGTGCCGCACAACCAACACAAGATGGGGATCCACAAGTTACGAGCAATCCACTAGAGTACCTTTTGGCTCTCCGCCGGGGAAAATGTCAAGAACCCCTCACAACAATAATCCTTGATTGGGGGCGGACACAATCACCAAATCCCCTCACCAATCACCACACCGCCAACCGTCTAGGTGACGGCAATCATCAAGAGTAATAAAAAATCAACAATTGCAATCACCACCTAGTGCCACCAAATGCAATATCAATATGCACAAAAACACACTAGGGTTTCTCTAATCCTCTCTTAAAATAGCACCAAGCTAGGAGAGGGAGGAGATGTTCTTCACACTCAGCACTTTGAACTCTCAAGATCAGCACTTTGAACTCTCAAGATCTCTCTTAGGATGAGGCACCAAGATTAGAGAGAAGGAGAGGAGAGGGAAGAACTTGCTCTTCACTTGTTCTTGTTCTCAAGTTGAAAGAATGGGAAGAGGTGGTGGAAAGAAAGGGGGAGGCGCTGGCTGTATAGCCCAGCCGGCCAGCCCTCCACAACGGCTACAGGAAATTCTTTTGTGGACAGACACGGCCTCCACCTTCTGCAGCTGACGCATGGGCCCAAAAGGCAGGCGGCCCCAACACGCGACGCACGCATCCAAAGCTGTGCCAACGGCTACAGGATCAGAGATACCGGTGGCCAATGAATAGTCGACACCGGCCTCTGCGACTCACGCGGCGCTCCTCTGCAGCAAACGGAAAAAAGACACACACACACCAGGCTACAGCACCCACTCCCTTGCATGCGCTGACCAGCGGGCCCAAAGAACAGGCACCCAATGAGGGGATGACAGCGCAGGAGCAACAGGCCCCTAGTAGCAGCACTCCAAAATTCGATCCGCTCTTTTGCATGCAAGGCTGGGTCCCACCAAAAAAAGATTGGAGCAGCAGCAGCAAGACTCACGAAGTCGAGGCTTCAAAAAAAAAAAAAAAGGACTCACGAAGTCAACAGGGGCAGGTCCCTCATACACACACACATGCACATGCATACATGCACTTCTCCTTTTCCCTGACACACACGTACAAGAGACCGAGCCGTAGCTCGGATGGCAGGCATCGCTGGTTGCGACGCTGCCCACCAGCGTTCGAGCCCCGCTCGGACCTGGTGCTCACTCGGGTTTTTCCCCAATAATTTTCAGTTGCCTCTCTCGTATGGTGCCATAATACGAACGTGACGTGCCTGTCGTCTATGGAGTTGGAGGATTCCGGTGATCTCAAGAAGAACGCGGTCTTCAATCTGTGTGGGAGCAGCAGCGCCGGTTCCCAGTACAGCACGAGCACTCCAGGTTTGGATATTCCGATAAGTTAGAAAATTCCGGACAAATGATTGCAAACCGGACAGGGCACCATGACCGGATATTTCTTCGGATATTCCGAGACTTTTGTATATTTCGAGACATATTTGGATATTCCGAGAATCATAGAAACAACTCACTAAAAGTTATTTTCGATGCCTTTTCAAATATGCTTGACCCACCAAGTAATCCAACAAATAAAGTGTGTGAATTAGTATTTTTCAAATATTTTGAAAGGCTTTTCTCTTGCGTCTCATCACGTCACTAAGCGTAATATATATGCAAATAAACCTCACACTTAGTGGCACTAGATAACCGATGCAATTAAAGATTTTTTCCTTTTTATAGTACGGTTATCTATCCTAAATCCGATCACGCACTCTATTGCGTCTTGACCGGTAAAAACAAATATCCTATTTTATACCTTTGCCTTGAGCCCATAGAATTTTGCTTTTCTTTTTCTTATGTTCCAAGTTATAAACACTTGATCACCATTTGTGGCCATCACCATCACCTTGTGTGCCATCCTTGCTTAATTTTGGTGTGAACCAACCTATCTCATATATCACTTGGAGCAAAGGGTTAGTTCACATAGGTTTCATCAATTATCCAAAATCACACTAGGGCTTTCAATCTCCTCATTTTTGGTATTTGATGACAACCTTCACAAAGATATAAAATATAATAGATTTTGGATTTGAACCACTTGTCCAAGCATTGAGTTCAGTTGTATAGATTGAACAAGTCGTACAAACCCGTTTAGGTAGTATTCGCTCCCCTTACATGTGTGCTAAGAGTTTGGATTTAAAAGCTTTGCACACATGTTAGATTAGAGTTGTGGGAGATTTACTACTACCAAATTTGATGCTAAGGTTTAAAGAATGGACTTTTTAAGCATGATATCGTCGAGTGCACAATTCAACCATCCTTAGCACCAAGTTAGTTAGACAAGCAAATACTAGAAATCCCGTGAGATCAACTTTAAAAGAAAGGTTTCTAGATTTCAATTTGAAGGAACACTAGTCTAGCTACCTTCTATGCATGCTAGTATTTCAAATCACCAATTAATTCTTATTACTAGCATATACCACACAAGCATGGATATTTAATTTAAAATTTGCAATGCAACAACTCATATGGGAATGCACATTCAAATGCAACAATAGGTTCATGAGCTTGCTCCCCCTATTTATGTGCTTTAAAATTTTAATTGATCCCCTTCTTTTTAATCCTTGTGACTATCTCTCCCCCTTTGTCATTAATTAACACAAAAGGTATGCCCATTTTAGATAGGTTGAGTTAGTCATCTTGAAATCAATTTTAGGGTGAGGATCATTTTATCACTTTGGTTCAATCTAGATCACTTGCCAAAAGATATTCAACCACTTGCCAAAAGATATTCAACTCGGTTTGAACCAAAGACAAGGTTCTTCACACATCTTGCAATGGTTATCTTATCTATGTTGAGTTAAATATTTGAAGCTCATTTTATAAATTGAACACTAGGATTGCAAGCCCACAAACATGTCATATACCACCACTAGATCATATCAAGCATAGAAACAATAGTGGTACCATATAAGCATCAAATTTATTTGATTTTTATGAATGAGCCTATAAAATATGTGGAATGACTAGATACACTAAACATATCCTTAGCAAGTATGAATGACATATCAATCAACTTTTACCTTGCTTTACTCGAAGGAGAGACATGTCATATATATGGGGTGCATCAACATCTATTTGAGAAGTCAAGTATGTTCAATTCATTCCTTAGCTTGCAAAACCTTTTCTCATCAAGTGGCTTAGTGAATATATCAGCAAGTTAATCTTCGGTGCCCACACTCTCAATTGAAATGCCCCTTTTTGCTGATGATCTCTTAAGAAATAATGGCGGATATCAATGTGCTTTGTTCTTGAATGTTGAACTGGATTGTTAGTGAGCTTCACCGCACTCTCATTATCACATAGCAAAGGCACTTGCTTGAATTTAATTCCAAAGTCATTCAAAGTAGATTTCATCCAAAGTAATTGTGCACAACAACTTCCCGCACTAATGTACTCTGCTTTGGTAGTTGAAAGTGCAACACTATTTTGCTTCTTCGATGACCAAGATACAAGTGACCTTCCCAATAGTTGACATGTGCCCGATGTGCTCTTTCTATCAACTCTACATCCGGCATAATCAGAGTTCGAATATCCAATCAACTCAAAGTTTGACCCCTTGGGGTACCACAATCCAACATTTTATGTATGTTTCAAGTACCTCAATATTCTCTTTGTAGCCTTCAAATGACTCTCTCATGGTGACGCTTGAAATCTTGCACACATGCATACACTAAACATCATATCCGGTCTTGTTGCGGTCACATAGAGTAGGTTTCCAATCATTGACCGATATAATTTTTGATCCACCATATTGCCACTAGCATCACTATCCAAATGAACATTTGTTGCCATAGGTGTGCTAATTGACTTTGCATCTTCCAATCCAAATTTTTTGATCATGTCCTTTATATACTTGCCTTGACTCACAAAAGTGCCGTTCTTTATTTGCTTGATTTGAAGTCCAAGGAAGTAACCAAGCTCCCCAAGCATAGACATTTCAAACTCATTTGCCATCATATTTTCAAATTCTTCACAAAAATCTTGATTTGTTGATCTAAAAATAATATCATCCACATATATTTACAACACAAACAAGTCTTTGTCAATCTTCTTGGTGAAAAGAGTATTATCAACCTTGCCCATCTTGAACCCTTTAGAGAGGAGAAAATCCCTTAATCTCTCATACTATGCTCTAAGTGCTTGCTTCAAACCATACAAAGCCTTTTTCAACTTGTAGACATGGTTAGGTTTCTTGTCGTCTTCAAAACCAGGAGGTTGCTCAACATAGACCAACTCATTGATATAGCCATTGAGAAATACATTTTTGACATCCATTTGATATAACTTGATGTTGTTGGCACAAGCATAAGCTAACAAAATTCTAATTGCTTCTAATCTTGCAACGGGGGCATATGTTTCACCAAAGTCAAGACCTTCAACTTGTGTATAGCCTTGTGCTACCAATCTTACTTTGTTTCTTATCACTATCCCATCTTGATCTTGCTTGTTATGAAAGACCTATTTGGTTCCAATCATATTGTGGTTCTTTGGCCTCTCAACTAATTCCCATACTTGATTTCTAGTGAAGTTGTTCAACTCTTCATGCATAGCATTAACCCAATCAACATCCATCAATGCATCTTCAATCTTGATTGGTTCAAATGATGACACAAAAGAATAATGCTCACAAAAGGATGCTAGCCTTGATCCTATTTACACACCACTAGTAATATCTCCAATAATATGATCTAAAGGATGATCTCTTGCAATGTTGGTCAGTTAGAGAATTGGAACTTGATTTCTTGTACTAGATTGATCATTGGATTGATTCACTTGAGATGAACTAGCTTGTTGATCTTGAGAACCACTAGTACTAGCTTCATTATCGTTGACTTGCACATTTGGAGGTAGGAGCACTTGATCATCTTCATCATCAACTTGTCTTGGCCTAATATCACCAATGTCCATGTTCTTCATTGTATTTGCCAATTGAGTTCCTCTCACATCATCAAGATTTTCATTTTCTTCTTGAGAGCCTTGGGTTTCATCAAATTCAACATCATGCACTTCTTCAAGTGTACCACTAGCCAAGTTCCATACTCTATATGCTTTGCTTGTAGTAGAATAACCGAGCAAGAACCCTTCATCACATTTCTTCTCAAATTTGCTCAATCTTGTGCCTTTCTTGAGAATATAGCATTTGCAACCAAACACTCTAAAATATATAATATTGGGCTTTCTTCCATTGAATAACTCATATGGTGTCTTCTCAAGCATTCTATGACAATAGAGACGGTTGCTACAATAGCAAGCCGTGTTGATAGCTTCGCCCAAAAAAGAATGACTAACATTAGCGTAGATCTTGCCATATCAATCAATGTCCTGTTCTTCCTCTCAACAATACCATTTGATTGTGGAGTGTACTTGGGTGAGAATTGATGTTTAATTCTAAAATCATCACATAGCTCATCAACTCTTGTGTTCTTGAATTTACTACCATTATCACTTCTAACTTTGTTGATAGTTGTTTCAAACTCATTTTGACATCTCTTAACAAATATTTTGAATATATCAAATATTTCGCTTTTATCAACAAGAAAGAAGACCCATGTATATCTAGTAAAATCATCTACTATCACAAAGCCATATTTATTTCCACCAATGCTCTCATATTTAGTTGGTCCAAACAAGTCCATATGCAACAATTCAAATGTCTTGCTAGTGCTCATCATGCTTTTCTTAGGATGGGTGTTACCAACTTATTTACCGGCTTGATAAGAGCTACAAAGTTTATCTTTCTCAAAGGTCATATCTTTTAAGCCTCTAACTAGATCATGCTTTACTAACTTATTCAATTGTTTCATTCCAATCTGACCAAGTCTTCTTGTTAACACCAGATTTTGGTAAAGACCGAGAAGATGACAGGTGGGCCAGTACATGGCAGGCTTGTGAGAGGCAAGTATTCAGAAGCATTCGGCAAGCACCCATGCGGGTGGTTATTCCTGACGATTCGGCAAGTATCCATGCGGTCGGCTGACTCTGGGTGATTCGACAAGCGATCGTGCGGTCGGCTATCTTTGAAGGCGATGGCTCCATTCGGGGAAAGCAAAAAGGTGACAAGCAAAAGCCGATTGGAAGGAAAGAACCGTGATAATAAAGGACTCAAAAAGGATTAGAGCCAAGAGATCGTCGTACTTTTGAAGTTTTCCTTAATATTTTGTAATCGTAATCTTTTTTAGGACTCGTGTCCTGTCCGATTGTATAAATATAAACCCTCGACCATTGTAAAAAGAGTTCACAACCAAATCAATACAATTGGCCCCGTGCCAAGTTTTTCGAGTCCTTTGTCGTGTCGTCGAGTTCTTCGAGAGGAGCCATCGATCCGTCGACCTCCGTAAGTTCCGACAACCTTGCTATCATGTCTAGTATCATGCGGTGGATTTAGACTTTTGACATTTCTAACGCCACTACTAAAAATAGAGATAAACCCTACCTCTAGTAATAGCGCCAAAAATGCTCGGTATTAAATTAACTTGTCATTAGCAACTAGCCATCTATTTATCACTATCATTCCTAAGCATGAATTAAGTTGTCATCCTTAATAAGAAATAACTATAGATTTATATGTATTCAATATGACTAGGCAGAAATAAAAGATATGAATATAAAGATAAGAATATAAACTAAGATCGGTTTACGCAGCGGACAGATAATTATACCGTTGTAGCATTTTACCTAGGGAAGTCTACCGGGTTGTCGATTTATATTTATACCAATGGGAAGGTCTATATGTAGGACTTATAAACTATAACTTATACTATTGATGTGAAAGGCAAACCATAACTAGAATCCTACTCATAACAGGGATAAGTCACGTGATAAAAGATATATATGATAAATAATAATAATGATCAGTCATCATAAATAGATAAACATCGAGCTCTTCTAGTCATAACAATAGCTAGCCAATGGATAAACTCGGGGAATAAATACTAAGGTAATTCAATAACTACGTCAATGAATAACTCTAATTAGTGCAACTACATCTAGCAATCATTGTTAAGCTAGCCCTATATCATTATCACATGTAAAGAGGCATCAACTAAAGAGGGTATTAAGACACCAAGGTCACCTCCTTCGCGACCGTGCCCATGCTAGTCCTACGTACGGAGGGTGGACTACAGAGGAACCAACGCAGCTGTCACCTGCGCGGACTACCACACGTCCCCAAGACGTCGTGGTGCACTCGCAGATAAACAAGATATTTAGACACCACGTCTACATATTGTCTACCATCTACCAATGGTCGCTTGGGTAAACGCTATACGAGCAATTACATGAATTCAATAAGATCAAACCAACTATCCTAGACATATAATCAAAGTAGACAATGACTATTGCAATTAAGAATATATAAGAGATTAAGAACAATGTTGCCTGAATCATAATGAATACAATAAGAGAAAGATACTAGATCTATACCGAACTCCGCTCCGCATGACGCCGGGGGCTCCGGATCCCGCCGAAGAACTAGAACTCTTCTACTTCTAATCTAACTAGGCTAAAGCTATGAACTAGAGAGGCTCGATGAACTAGAGAAGGCTCTTGATGGCTGGATCTCCAAATGACTTGATGCCTTTAGGGAGGGGGTCTACCCCTTTATTTATAGCCGGTGGGATCGACGTGCGCCGCAGGATTAAACCGACGTAACCAAGGGCCAAGATGACTCCTCGTAGGCGGTGGAGGAAGCTTCCAGAAGGGGGGCCGAAACCCTAGCGAGGGGGGGGCGGGCCCCAAGGTGGGGCCGGCCGAGCCCCATTTTTCCTTCTCTCGGGTCCTGTTGTTTGGTGTCTTCTAGATGGTTCCCGAGCCCAATCGTGATATTTCCGTGGCGGATAAGTTTTTCGTGCTTATTTTGCACTAGAATCCCACTTTTTCAGCTTTTCTAAAAATCACCCTGGAAAATACAGAATATGCAAAACTCATGGAATTTATCAGATAAAGCCCTAGACTAGTGTGTTTTCTTGTTTTCATTCGGGTAAAAAGCCCTAGTAAAAGTTGACGCTAACGAGTGTCAACAATACCCCCTAAGCTTACCTTTTGCCGGTCCCTTGGCAAACAAACTAAGCCTAGGCGATATTGTCGTTAGATCGAGGAGTTGCTACAATGTTGTTATACTTTCCAGTACACATGCTTTCAAACGAAAATTTCCTCCGGATCAAACAATGAATGCTCTAACCTTCAAACTTACTCATTTCACCTGTAATATGGGGCTTCACAGCTTTTGCATAAGTCTTGAGCAATCGAAAGATAGAACAGTCAAGCTAAGTACTACGTCTCAAATTCTTTGCAATACCAACATTCCGGAGTTTTTCATAAGTTTTCAGAATAAAACTCAGAGCTTAATTGTATGACTCCCTCAAGTCTCTCAATGTATGTGGTATTTGTGGTTCTCTCTTGAGACATTAATGATGTTATGCCTCCTATAGCTAAAGGTATATATGGTGGAGCTCATAGGGGTGGCAATAACAAGGATAGACATACTTGCAAAACATGTATTGTAAAGTCAACTAGTGGATCCACAGAGAATCAAGGTATACAATCAAACCAAGATGTGCATGTGTATGGAATATAATGGATAGGTGCATATGTGTTATTTATGGCTAATTTCTATTTCTACTGTTGCTCTTTGGGAATGACTCTCTTTTAAAGCTTTTCTCAGGAAAGACATGGGCTATCTTTATTATTTCTTTTTTATTTAGGGAGGCGGGCATCTAGTACCCATTGTTTTAATTCTTTGGGACACTTGTCCATCTTTTACTCCCCTTTTCTTTCTTTTGCTTTCTTTTTCTTTTCTTTCTTTTGCATAGCCACATGCATCCTTTGAATAATATGATAATTGGAGAGATAGCAATAAGTACTTAGAGCAATTAAACAAAGGCTGTCCTATGGGTTTATATATATCTTTGGGTGTTTGACTCTCAGTATAGGAGAAAAATAATTTTTAGGTGGATCTAGATGGAAGTGGCAAATGGTTGCACTTACTCCTAGAGTAGGAGTAATGTATATGTGAGTGGAATGTGCATGTAATCTTGATTTTAAAAGCATGACAAGACTCTCATAAGGTATACAACACAAGTTGACTGAACTCAATGCAAAGCAAGCAGCTTAAATATGAAAAGGTTTTCCTATCCTCTAAGATATTAATTCTGGCTTTGGTAGGAATCCACGGTTGTCATACAAGAGCTCATCATGTAATTTTTTAGATTTTCAAAATAAACCTCAGAACTTAGCAATGCTAGGAATAAGATAAATAGCAGCTCAACCTTTATGAATCATATCAATCAACTACTTAGACTTAATGCAAGCTTATGCCTCCACAATTAAGGTTCAGAATAAATTCTCCAATTAAAACAACAATGCTTAGAACCAGGGAGATTTTAAGTTTGGCAAGTAGGTACTTAGTAAGCATAATAACAGAGCAACTATTCATCATTTGCAAGATAAAATTTTGATGTTCATCAGTTTTTAATTAACTCTAGCCTAGACATACTCTAATATAATTAATACTAACTAAGACTTCTTTTTATTGATTTTTAGATTTTCTTTAACCAAAGACTCATAAAAGACTCAACAGGCGTGGACCTTCATGTGCCCACATATTTTTGGTATTTTATGACTATATAAAAGTAGACTCAAAAATCGCTTAGGTGTAGTCACCGATAACTAGGGGATGCTCCTCCCCCAAATTTGGATGGTTGCAATACTTGGTGTAGATGTCCTTTAGAGTGAGCTAACCAAGAGCGGACTGGCGGGTGCCACTGATAGACTCTCTCCTTGCTATGATGTTATTCCTGCATAAATACTCTCCACAAAGAGAAACCAAAACTCGAGGCTCGAATTTGTTAATGGGTTAACGGTCAGCCAAAGAGTAATTGATCACCTTTATGAACTAGCTTTAATGTTGTCTAATTTAACAGGATTTCACTTTTCTCTTATTTTTTGAATTTTCTATTTATGATGCATGAATTTAAATATGAATGTTATATTTTATCATTTTTATTTTATGCCACCACAGCGGATGTTCCTTGAGAAAATACCATAGGGTATCCACATAGGGCTTTGTGATGCCATGGTAATGCAGTAAATATTTTTATTGTTTTTATATCTTTTAGTGTGTAAACAAAATTATGCTGCTAAATAAATTGCAAATGCATTTAATGAGATATCTACCATTCTAACCTTATGGCTAGGGTACGGAATTTAAAGTCTACCAACAGGACTTAGATAGAGGAGAACACTTACTCGGTGGGTTCATCGCCCGAGGTAACCTCAGTCAACTCCCCTGTTTCGTGGTGATGCCGCACGTGCCTCCTTCCATCTCATTTTCTGTCTCTTTTTTGCTTCTAACCGTCTTTGATAACTAGGGGATGCTCTCCCCAAGCTAGAAGTTTGCTTATGGTTGATCGTTGAAGCCGAGTGGTCCTCATAGAGGAGCTCATGCTTATAAGAGCAAGTGTTGCCAGGAATACTTCAATCTCATCACCCAAGAAGTTACTTCCTTTACACAGGGGTCAACTGCATGTCGAAAAGGTGTACTTCAAGTGATGAAGATGAATATTACTAGGTAAGCTGGCTCTTGGATTCATCCTACAGAAAGCTCTCACAAAACACCAAAACTCGTGGAACGGTATTAGGATAAAATATTAATGATTAGCCATTTTTAGAGGATTAGGTGTTGTGATGGTTTCAAATTTTTATGATGGCAGTATTGCAGCAAGATGCTCAATTAATATTTTTTAGATTTTATAGGTTTACATGCAGAAAATACAAATGCATGATATATTTATTCTATATGCCACCACGGTGAGAACTCCTACAGTTTTTTTATACTATAAGGGTTTCACATGGGGCTTAATGTTTTTAAGATGCATGAATGTAGCCTAATGCAAGACTATTTATTTTTATTATTTCTATGCATTGCTAATATAGAAAAGTAGTCATGCTAAAGAGAGAATAAATCATACGATGCAAGAAAGTACATATAGATAACTACCGATGTTACCTCACGGCGAGGGTTCGATATTTATAGTCCTTCGAACTAGACTTCTCCTTGCAGTGGTTCATTGAGTACTTCGAATTGCTCTTCGGGGTAAGGATTGAGGTGGTACCTCCACTAGTGGTGCCCAATGGCGGTGCCTCCTTCTTTCTTTCTGTTGTAGGCGTCTCAAAGCCAATCTTATATGCATCATTATTACTAGTTGAGACTTTTACTTGTAGAATTTGGGGGATTGTCTCCCCACACTTTAATTGAAGTGTGTTCTGCCCATAAAGATAAGGTAGAGATTAAGTGCATGGGCTCTGCTGGTGGGAAAACACCAACAGAACCAGAAATTTATTCATCCTCTAACCTTGGGCACAATAAGATTGATATTATTCATATTGTTTATTCCTATCATGGGTGAGAGGACTAGAAGTATAAATATGACATTTAAACTTGTGAGATAAAGAGTAAAGCTACTTAACCACAAGAAAGACTGTTCATCTTTATAATGTATCAAGAATAATAGATGAAGTATTTATAGATTACTTGGTTAAGACTAAGATTAAGAGAATGGTGCTATGAATAAACTTAGAGAATAAATCATGTTAAGTTTAATTAGGTTGATCAAATTAAGTTGTAACTATAACATAGTTGTATTTTCATTTATTGCATACCAGGACCAAGAGGAAATTAATTATCCACTTATCTTAAGATGTTACCTCCATTATTAGAGCATGATGAAGGGTAAATGAAGTTCAATGGTCTTCTCTCTTTTTTTTCTTGTATCATGGGTTATTCATTAGCATCTTGTCTTGAATGTTGTACTCCTTTCTCACTCTTCGGACTTCCCGCTTCTCTCATTATGTTTTCTCGCAAGGGGTTAGTGGACAACACATACCCGAAGGAATATACTATTTATCAAAGTACGGATAGTATTTGCCTAAGAGTTAAAGATTAATTTGTAGCTCGTGTTTTCAATGATTCACCACTATCTCAAAAATTTTCCATCAAGGTTAAAGCAAGGATATTATTTTGAAGCATACCCTTAACCTTGAATTGATTCTACGAATAGTCTCCGATATGATTAAAACATTTTTTTATATATAGGAGGGGTTAGTCTATATGTACAACTAAATTCTTATATAAGTATGCTTGATGTTCATAATATTTAAGTAATATTCTAAAGCATACTTATAATAGAATAAGAAAGTTTATAGGACTAAAAGTATTTATTCATATAGAACCAAGAATATGTATGGTGAACTACATGAGAATTTTATTATATATATATTTAGCAAGTTATGTTTTAGCATAGCATAGGGTAGAAATGACCAAGACAAATTAGCAACATGGTATGAGATGTTAATTGTAGTTACATGTTGCATGAGGCTTGGACAAGCGTACCTCATATCTTCATCCTTCTAAGTAAGTGGTGACGAACTTACTTGAAAGAGGAGGGTTCGGGTCTATTGGCGATGCAATAATGCTCACTTGAAAACTTCTTCTCCAATAGATTAAAGTTGTTCTTTCCTACAAAATGTTAATGGACACATACCCGAGGGAATAGCAAGATTGAAATACGGGTTTTGTTGTCCATACTCTTTTTTTTTGTGATTTTCTTCTATGCTAATCAAGATGATATATGGTTTAAGATTATTTAGCATAAATTGTGTCTATCATGTTTTATATTGTTGTTGCAATCTAGCATGGTTCAAGGCAAAGATGACTTGTAATAAAAGATAAATTAATACTCACAAGCTGGACTTCTTGTGTAAAGTTATCATCTGCCTTGATTCATCTCATATGTGAATTCTTTTCTTGACTTACCAGCATTGAATTTGAGAATTCTCCTATAGGGGTTAGTCGACAAAATAACTAGCATCTACTAAAGTGTACTATCAGCTCAAGAATCAACATAGACTCATGTCCAATTTAAATCGGAAAGGATTTGAACCTAAGCACCTTGCTTAATTCAAAAACCTTTTAGAAGTAAGATCGATCACCTTATGATTCAAAAATTAAACTAGACACCATGTCTATTTTAACTTAGGAAAACAAATCAATGCTCAATTTCAAAGGTGTATGAAGGTACTTCTAAACCTAAACATACTGTAGCAAATACAAGTAGCATGAAAGTACTGTAGAAGTTTATTCAAGTAGAGATGAAAAAACATGATTATGGTGAGTTTTTTTTTATTATTTATAATAATGCAGGTTGGGATGGATATATGAATGGAACTAAACATGTTATGGATGAAAAACTTTAAACTAAATGAGATGGATGTTTGGATTGTAAAAAGTAAACATGTAGTGGAATGCAAAAGATAACTACTCATCAAATTTAAAGTCCATGAGCAAGACTTTCTCACCTTTATTTGATCATACTTATCATGACTCACATGCTGGAATTTGTGAGTGATGCAAGATCTTTGTTTCCGTCACTTGAGATATGAATTAAAGTCTTGTGACGTTGACCTCTTTCTCCAACATTGGATTTGTTATGTTTATTTTTGTTTTGTGGGGGCATGCTTGGGAAGGTCGTAAACCGGTCGTTTATTACCCCCGCATAAGATATTAAAGTAGACAAACAAGGGTAATCCCGCTTTGAGAGGGGTTAATGGTTATTTCGATCACATGCTTAATTATAAGTCTATCAATGTTCTTAATTGCCTAGCTACCTTCCTCGGCAACGGTGCCAAAAATGCTTGTTGGCATTTCTAACGCCACTACTAAAAATAGAGATAAACCCTACCTCTAGTAATAGCGCCAAAAAATGCTCGGTATTAAATTAACTTGTCATTAGCAACTAGCCACCTATTTATCACTATCATTCCTAAGCATGAATTAAGTTGTCATCCTTAATCATATTGCTTAAGAAATAACTATAGATTTATATGTATTCAATATGACTAGACAGAAATAAAAGATATGAATATAAAGATAAGAATATAAACTAAGATCGGTTCTACAAGCGGACGAGATAATTATACCGTTGTAGCATTTTACCTAGGGAAGTCTACCGGGTTGTCGATTTATATTTATACCACTAGGAAGGTCTATATGTAGGACTTATAAACTATAACTTATACTATTGATGTAAAAGGCAAACCATAACTAGAATCCTACTCATAACAGGGGATAAGTCACGTGATAAAAGATATATATGATAAATAATAATAATGATCAGTCATCATAAATAGATAAACATCGAGCTCTTCTAGTCATAACAATAGCTAGCCAATGGATAAACTCAGGAATAAATACTAAGGTAATTCAATAACTACGTCAATGAATAACTCTAATTAGTGCAACTACATCTAGCAATCATTGTTAAGCTAGCCCTATATCATTATCACATGTAAAGAGGCATCAACTAAAGAGGGTATTAAGACACCAAGGTCACCTCCTTCACGACCGTGCCCATGCTAGTCCTACGTGCACGGAGGGTGGACTACAGAGAGGAACCAACGCAGTTGCCACCTGCGCGGACTACCACACGCCCCAAGACGTCAGGGTGCACTCGCAGATAAACAAGATATCTAGACACCACGTCTACATATTGTCTACCATCTACCCAGCGGCCGCTTGGGTAAATGCTATACGAGCAATTACATGAATTCAATAAGATCAAACCAACTATCCTAGACATATAATCAAAGTAGACAATGACTATTGCAATTAAGAATATATAAGAGATTAAGAACAATGTTGCCTGAATCATAATGAATACAATAAGAGAAAGGTACTAGATTTATATCGAACTCCGCGCTCTAGACAGACGCCAGGGGCTTCGGATCCCGCTGAAGAACTAGAACTCTTCTACTTCTAATCTAACTAGGCTAAAGCTATGAACTAGAGAGGCTCGATGAACTAGAGAAGGCTCTTGATGGTGGATCTCCAAATGACTTGATGCCTTTAGGGGGGGGTCTACCCCTTTATTTATAGCCTAGGTGGGATCGACGTGCGCCCGCAGGATCAAACCGACGCGTAACCAAGGGCCAAGATGACTCCTCGTAGACGGTGGAGGAAGCTTCCGAAGGGGGGGCGAAAACCCTAGCAGGGGGCCGGGCGGCCCCTAAGGTGGGGCCCGGCCGGCCCCACTTTTCCTCCTCTCGGGGTCCCGTTGCTTCGGGTGTCTTCTAGATGGTTCCCGAGCCCAATCGTGATATTTCCGTGGCGGATAAGTTTTCGTGCTTATTTTGCACTAGAATCCCTCTTTTTCGGCTTTTTTAAAATCACCCTAGAAAATACCAGAATATGCAAAACTCATGGAATTTATCAGATAAAGCCCTAGACTAGTGTGTTTTCTTGTTTTCATTCGGGTAAAAAGCCCTAGTAAAAGTTGACGCTAACGAGTGTCAACATAGACGTTGATGCAAGTAGTCTTGTTTGTCTCAACTGGATGGCCGCGGCGGCAAAGCGCCCGCTTGATAATCAAGAGGTCTTTGCTTATGCTTTGTTTATCTCGACTGGATGGCCGTGCGGCAAGCGTTTGCTTGATAGCTTAGCGAAGCAAGATAGTTATCGGCTCTATTAGATTTGGCAAGGTCTGATAGATTCATTAAGTTATCATGTGTTGCATGTTTTTAATTACTTGAAACACTCTTTTGCCCTATCTAGATTGATTAGGTTCGGCTTCTTACTTTTATAGATCTATTTGTTCTCTAACGTTTTATTCTTATATTATCATGATAGATAGATCATATGCTTACATAGCCGAGTTAGATCAATCTAGATTGTTACATGTTGCGGGTTCTTACATGTTAGAAGCGTTTAAATCTTGATAGGATTGAGTGTCGTGCGGCAGATACAAGTTCTTGATAGGTTTGCTTGTGATAGCTTGTGTGTTCCTTCTTCATGGACCCCGAGTCGGCTAACTTGCCGAGCTTGGTTGTGCTTCAACTCATGATCGACTTTCACTTGTTCAAACATGTCTTCTCATGCAAGCGTGTTCGACAATCAATGCTTTACGTGTCTTTTATCTTTATATTAGCCGAGTGAATCATAAACATGATTGGCAGACAGCTTCTATAGCTATATGTCGTCGTAAGTGGCTTCAGGGCCGTATATACGGAACTGTCTGGTCTCATCCGGCATGTTCTGATTTTTGTATTTTACAATCTTTTGCCCCTTATCAGTTTCCAGGTCAAACTGACTGGCACGCTTCCGGATCTTCAAACCGCCCGGTCACCCGATTGAAGCCACGCTTTCCGGGTTGCTGTGTGTGAGGCACAGTGCGTCACGTTTTGTGTCAACACACTTTTTGGCACGCCCGGTGGGACACCATCGTTCAAGATGCCTGAAATCAACAATGACCACGTTCTGGATGTGACCATGGATGAGTTGCCGGAGAGTTCGAGGGAATTGGTGCGGCAAGCATGTGAGCAATTTCAACAGAAGTGCTTGATGTCCTTTTCCAAGAATAAGAGCAACAAGGTGTTCCAGAAGCAATCGTTGCCAAGGGTTCTTCTTCCACATCAATCTGATTTTACTGAAGAAGAGGATGCTCAAAAGATGTCAGAGTTGGTTCACAGGGCTCTAGGAGAAACTATGACGAATCATCATACAGCTTTTCTGAATACCTTTCGTGCAATCATGGTTAACACTTTCGGCCCAATGGCCGATAAATACTTCAAGGAGAATATTGGCCCAATCCGCGGACCAACACTTTTCAATGTACCAAAGTATCGAGAAAAGCCTGCTGGAGATGATGGAGCATCTGGCTCAAACAAAGGAGGACCAGCTCCCAATGAAAAACAACAGCCTCCTACCTATGGCCAGGTGACATTTGGTACAACAGGAGATGTACCCCCATCAGCTTTCAAAGTGTCTCCAGCATCAAATAGGCTGCAGAGGAATATGTATGGAGATGGATATCAGAAATTTCCGATTATATACGCTTTGGATGCTTTGCCGAATCCGGGATACAAGAGTGCGTCAGGTATACCTTCTGGAAGGCAAACACGTGGAACTCTGAATTCAGACGTTGATCTTATCATGCATAGGATGGCAGATATGATGCAGAATCAGTTCAGCCTAAAGCCAAAGAATCAGTCCTATTCATACAAGTCTCCTTATCCAGAGTGGTACAATAGAGTGGCACTTCCTCCAAGGGTGAAGCCTCCAACAGATTTGACCAAGTTTTCTGGTCAAGATGATACTAGCACTTTAGAGCATATCAATCGTTACTTGATGCAGCTTGGGGAGGCCTCCACAGACGAAGCTTGGAGAATTCGATATTTCCCTTTGTCTCTCATAGGGCCAGCTTTCACATGGTTTACCTCCTTGCCAGCCCATTCCGTTGGTACATGGGTAGAGCTAGAGCAGAAGTTTCATGCGTACTTCTTCACGGGCACTAATGAGAAGAAGTTGGTTGACCTCATGAGTTTGAGGCAGAGAGCTAATGAAACACCACAGGAGTATCTTCGCAGGTTTAGAGAAACCAAAAACCTTTGCTATTCTTTGAACTTACCAGATGATCAGTTGCCAGGGATGGCTATAGCAGGCATGCAACCGAATGTCAGAGAGAAACTATTCGGCATGGAGTTTGATGACCTTGGTCAACTTTCACAGTGGTTGGCAGCTATGAGTAATCAAGCCCAAGGGTTCAAGAGAGACAACCGTTTCCAAAAAGGCAATGTTGCTAGTGAGATGTATCAAAGTTTTCTGGAAGAAGCGGCTGAATACGATGATGAAGACGAGATAGCTGCAGCTGAACTGACTTGGGCAAAAGAGCCTACTCAAGTTAGACAGCGCTGGTTGAGGCAACAAAAGGGAACTTATGATTTTGATGTCTCCAAGTCGGATAAGCTCTTTGATCTGTTGGTGAGAGAAGGACGCATCAAACCGCCGGAGGGACATCCTATGCTACGCCCCCGAAGGAGTGAAAGACAAGAAGTACTGCGGCTACCATAACCCCAACTCTCATTCTATCAATGATTGCCGAGTGTTCAGAGTGTGGATTCAGAAGGCTATCCAAGAAGGACATCTGAAGTTCGATGGCAAAATGAAGATTGATGGTTAGCCTTTTCCTCAAAATATGATTTCCTTCTCTGTGAATATGGTTTCTGCAGATGATCCTAAAGGTAAAGGCAAGGTGAAGGTGTTAACCTCTCGAGCAAGCAAAGAAGAACGGGACTGTCGATCCTGATCAGAAATCACAAGTGAGGAGCTGAAGCAAAAGGTTCGGTTCAAGAATAGCCGAACTGAAAGAGGTGAAACCTCTAAACCTAGGGTTACATCACGTATCCTGCTGAACAAGTGGCAAAGGCAGCAAGAAAGAGAGTATTATGAAGAGCAAAGGTTTATAGAAGAGCGCCGGAGATATGAAGAAGAGGTGTACCGTAGAGAACAAGAAGAACACATGAGAGAGATGGAGCAGTCTCATTGCGGGTGTTCATTCTTTAAGCATTGCTGGAATGAAGGCTTGAAGTTGCCTGCTAGAAACAATTGCCCTGAATGCAGTGATCAATATTTTGGGTACAGGCAATCTCGGGTCAACCGTCGTCCGGTCCATGAAAGACTTGGAATACAGTTTCCTGAGGACGATCGGCGCTTAAAAATAGACAGTTTTGAGAATCAGCAAAGGAAGAGGTTTGCAGACCAATGTTGGACTCATTATAAAGGATACAATGGAGAAAAAAGTCCCCATGAATACGTATGGAAGAGAGGACAGTGGTGTCCTCCAGGACTGAGGAAGAGCCAAAAGAGAAGAGTTCAACGTTTGAGGAATAAGGAGCTAAAACAAGCGGCTGTTGAGGAGAAGCGGACATGGCGCCCTAAAAAGAAACCGGATGGGCATGGCCCTTCAAGTGATGCATGCATGGCCTTTTTCCTCCCATCAGAGTTCATAGCTCCCGAAAACCAAGATGTCCAAGAAGAAGTATACTCCGATTTTGATGAAAGTGAGTTTCAAGATTTGATGGCCCAGCTTGTCTTGACGTAGCAGGCGATTTTTGACAAACCAGCCAAATATCGTCATTTGAAGCCACTTTATTTGAAAGGATACATCAATGGCAAGCCTCTGACTAAAATATTTGTTGATGGAGGAGCTGCTATCAATATCATGCCATATGCTACCTTCAGGAAACTTGGGATGACCGGTGAGGACTTGTTAAAAACTGACATGATTCTTAGAGACTTTGCTGTCAATCCTTCTGATACCCGTGGAGCTATGCATGTCGAGTTGCTGATTGGGTCAAAGACCTTGATTACTACATTCTTTGTCATTGATGGCAAGGGGGCATACTGATGCTTACGGGAAGAGATTGGATTCATGCTAATTGCTGCATTCCTTCAACCATGCACCGATTCTTATTCAGTGGGTTGGAGATGATATTGAAGTTGTTCACGCCGATAATTCCGTGAGTGTCACCGCTCACGGAAACACGCTACTTGGGAATATGATGGCATTGATTGTTTTCTGGCAAAATATGGGGGAGAAGGTCCTGTGAATGTCTTCAACAGAGATCAACAAAGTGATCCAAGCAATCGGCTCTCACAGTAATTTTTAATGGGTAATCCAATCGATGGCAACAAAAGGAAATTTGGGGACGCGGTTTTATGTCGGCCGACAAGTTGGAAGAGATAAACGTTAGTGATGATACTAAGTCAAGGCCGATGTACATTAGCGCAAACTTGGATCCAGAATATAGATTACAATTGATAGACCCTCTAAAAGAGTTTAAAGATTGTTTTGCTTGGGATTACATAGAGATGCCCGGATTGGATCGCTCTATTGTTGAACATCGATTACCTATTAAGCCCGGATATCGCCCCTACAAACAACCTCCACGAAAAATTTATAAAGAGGAGGTATTGGCCGATGTGAAAAAAGAGATTGAAAGATTACTAGAAGCAAACTTCATTCGGCCATGCAGGTATGCAGAGTGGATTTCAAGTATAGTTCCAGTATACAAGAAGAATGGAAAGATGAGGGTCTGTATAGATTTCAGAGATCTCAATAGAGCTACTCCTATGGACGGATACCGATGACAGATTCTTGCCGATTCTTGGTAGACGCAATGGGCTGGATATGAGGTGATTAGCTTTATGGATGGGAATGCTGGTTATAACCAAATTTTCATGGCAATAGAAGATATCTCAAAGACCGCCTTCAGATGCCCTGGTCATATTGGTTTGTTCGAGTGGATTGTCATGACATTCGGGTTAAAGAATGCTGGTGCAACTTATCAGAGAGCTATGAATTATATTTTTCACGAATTGATCGGCAAGATTGTAGAGATCTACATTGATGACGTGGTGGTCAAGTCTAGAAACCATGAAGGACATTTAGCCGATTTAAAAAGACTTTGGAATGCACTAGAAGGCATGGTTTGAAAATGAATCCAAACAAATGTGCTTTTGAGTCTCGGTGGTGAATTTTTAGGATTTCTAGTCTATAAAGGAGGGATTGAAGTTGGGAAAAAGAGCATGGAAGCAATAGATAAAGTTGTCCCTCCAAACAATCTCACGAGTTACAATCACTGCTTGGCAAAATTAATTTTGTGAGAAGATTTATATCCAATTTATCGAGAAAAGAGTCTTGCCTTTCTCTCCATTATTGAAACTCAAGAAAGATCAAGAATTTGTATGGGGTGACATACAATGTAAGGCTTTTTGATGAAATCAAAGAGTACATGAAGGCGCCACTGTCTTTGGTACCTCCACAACTTGACAAGCCTTTTAAGTTGTATGTGGCGGCCGATAGCTTAACAATAGGATCGGCCCTCATGCAAGAGTTTGAAGGAAAGGAGAGGGTGATAGCTTACCTTAGCCGAAAACTGTTGGATCTAGAGACAAGGTATTCGGCTACGGAGAAACTTTGCTTATGCGTGTATTATTCATGTACCAAATTTCGGCACTACTTGTTAAATGCCGAATGTGTGGTAGTTTCCAGTTTTGATGTAATAAAACATATGTTATCAATGCCAATTTTGAATGGAAGGATTGGCAAGTGGATTTTAGCTTTGTCGAATTTGATTTAAAATATGAATCGACAAAAGCGGTAAAAGGTCAAATTATTGCTGATTTCGTCACCCAACATCGTGATCTCTCTGTTGAGATGATAAGCATTGTGCCTTGGGCTTTATTCTTCGATGGTTCATCCTGTAACAAAGGTGGCGGTGCTGGTATTTTCTTGATTTCTCCACAAGGAGTAACCTTTGAATATGCTATTCCCATTGAATTTTATGTTACTAATAATCAAGCGGAGTATGAAACATTACTTAGAGGGCTTCGGCTTCTTATAGAGGTAAAAGCCGTTCTTTGTTGAAATTTTTGGGATTCTGAGTTGGTGATTAACCAATTGATTGGCCGGTATGAGTGCAAGAATGACATATTAAGGGAATATTATGAAAAGTGCCGGGAACTTTTGAAAAGTTTTCGAAAGTGGTAACCTTGCATATTCCTAGGGAGCACAATGAAGAAGCAAATAAGTTAGCTCAAGCTGCTTCCGGATATCGTGAAAATCAAGAAATTCTCACTATAGATAAGAATGTTTCTGATGCTGATCAAGAGATTGGTGATTGGAAGTGCGAGATTACCGATTATCTAAGAAATCCATCACAGAAAGTTTCCCAAAAGCTCAGGTACAAAGCCCTCGGGTTCGTGCTTCTTGATAATCAATTATATTACAAATCTATAGATGGAGTATTGCTTAAATGTTTAGATCAAGAAGAGACCAGAAAGGTGATGTATGAAGTGCATGAAGGATTGTGTGGTGTACATCAATCGGCTTACCGAATGAAGTGGATAATTAGGAGAATTGGTTATTTTTGGCCGACTATGTTGGAGGATTGTTTTGAATACTATAAGGGGTGTCAAGATTGTCAAAAATTCGGCAATATTCAAAAGGCTCCAGCATCTGCTATGAACCCAATAATCAAACCTTGGCCATTCAGAGGATGGGACATAGACTTAATTGGCCAAATTAATCCTCCTTCGAGCAAAGGACATAAGTTTGTGCTTTTGGCCACAGATTATTTTACCAAGTGGGTTGAAGCTATTCCTTTGAAGAAAGTTACATCAGAGAACGTGATCAGCTTTGTTAAAGAACATATAATTTACAGGTTTGGAATCCCTCAAACTATAACAACCGATCAAGGGAGTCGGTTTACTTCCTCGAGTTTTGTGATTTTGCCGAAGACATGGGAATTAAGTTGTATAATTCTTCTCCTTGTTATGCACAAGCCAATGGCCAAGCAGAAGCATCAAATAAGATTATGATCAAGATCATCCAGAAGAAAATTGATGAGAAACCGAGAAGATGGCATTTGGTTCTCAATGAAGCTTTGTGGGCTTACCGAATGGCTTGTCTTGGATCTATTCAAATGTCTCCCTATGAGTTAGTTTATGGGCATCATCTTTGTCTTACCATGGGAGTTACAATCAGGTTCAAGACGAGTTATGTTGCAAAAGAATTTGGAGAAAGAAGACTATAAAAGTCTAATGATGGATGAGTTGGAGGATTTGCATCTAATTCGTCTCAAGGCCTTTGGAAAATATTGAGAAGAACAAGATATGTGTTGCCAAGTATTATAACAAGAAAGTTAGAGTGAAACAATTCACAGAGGGTGATCTGGTTTGGAAAACTATACTGCCGATTGGAACGAAAGATAGAACATTCGGCAAGTGGTCTCCGAATTGGGAAGGACCTTTTCAGGTAGTAAGATGTGTGCCTGGCAACGTGTATATTTTGAAAACTTTGTTTGGAGAAGAATTTGCCAGAGCTATCAATGGAAGATTTCTTAAGAGATACTATCCCAGTGTTGAAGTTGGTTCATGAGAAAGAGTTAGAAATCAAACATGAATAGCCGATGAAGGAACATCCCCTTTAGTTCAAAAAATTGTGAAATTGAAATAGCCGATACAGTTCATATCGCCTTTAGTACAAAAATATCTACGCATAGCCGAATGGACTACCGAGAGAGGTGACTTCGGTATTCTGTCTGGTTGGTTTATCGGGAGAAGAGAAAGGTGAAGTCTTGAATGAAAATACTGAACGACATGTCAAATTGTTTGCAAAGCAAGACTAAGATCTAGTCGGCTAAGGTGATGTCATGCGTTTGAGAAATATCTTCCGGAGTTGCGTTGTTCAGAAAATGCTGAAGATATCTATTCGCCATTCAAGACAGATATCGTAAACAAGCACATTGCAGAAGATAATTTTTATTTACAATCAATCCATCCTAATACAAACTACTCTTGGAACAGTTTGTTGAGGACAGATTGAGCATTAGTAGACTGGGCGATGGCAGCAGCATGATCCTCGTAGAGCTCCAGTTGCTCGTTGATGTTCTCGATGTCTTCTGGAGGGCCGCCAGAGAAGCCGACTGGCTGGACGGAGTAGTCTTCACCAGTCCGGGAAGACATCGCCGCCAGTCCCATGGAGACACCAAGGTGCACACCATGGATGGCGATCTGATCAATGCGGCCGTCCGCATCATCAAGGCGCGCCTCAGCGGTCTCCTCCTGAGCGTTCACCTTATCAGCGATCCTATTCGCCGCAGCCTTCAGTCGCTCATTCTCCGCAGAAAGTGCTGAACAGGGGAGAAAATGAGTCTGCAGACAGAAAGATCAAGAAAAGAAATCTATGCAGAGATGTCGAACCGGTGATGGCGTCGCAGAACTGCTTGCGCTGGTCCTCCCACTCGGCTTGCTCAATGCCGAGCTGCTTGGAGACGTCGCCAAGTTCCTTGAGGCTTAAGCCTTTCCTTTTCCATTTTTTTCTTTCTTCTTTTTTACGGAAAGTCTTTTACGCGACTGATCACGCTCCGATTACAATGAGCGACACCTGCCGCGACGGCCCGACCCAACAAAGCCCTGCCGGTTTCCACTCATCAATTAAAATACGCAAAGTTTACGGCCTAGCCTGACCTGGCCTGTGTGCCATGGGCCCTTCCCGGCTCCCGAGCATGCCGCACTCAGACTGTTACGCATGCGGCTCTCCAACACTCATAGCTCATATGCATGTGGCTTTCTTTTTTTTTTTTTTTATGTTATCTTTTTTTATCCTTTTTATTCATTATAGTTTTCATTGGTATTTCTTTAGTTTTCCTTTTCCATTTGTCCTTTTTTATTTTCAGTTTCAGTATTTTTTTCATTACTTTTTCAGTTTCACGTTTCAGTCTATTTTTAATATTTTTAGTCTCAATTTTCAGTATAGGTTTCTTGTCCATTTCTTTATTTTCTATTTTCATTTTACTTTTTTTTAGTAATTTTAGTTTCAGTTTTCAGTCATTATTTTTCTAATATTTTTTAATTTTAGTTTTTATTCACTTTTTAGGTTCTTGGCTCATATAGTGGGTTATATAATAACTTGCCCTTCTAGTTAGTAGATTATGCAATGCTTGCTTTAACAATTTGCTTTTAGGTTGTAGTTTATCATGTTTTGTGCTGCTACCCTCGTTTTTCAATAAATATAAATGGTCAAAGTTGACAACTTATATAGTATTTATTATAATATGTCCATCCAGATTGCAGCTTGTCTTGTTATGGTCTGTTATTCTCTTTTTTATGTAAATACTATATAAGAAATTTATTATATTCTTATACTAACAATCGATGTGCATAATATGTAAAAAAAAACTTTAGTTTCTTTTTGGAGTAGCAAGATAAGTATTACATGGCAGCAGCTTCACTAATAAATCTTCTACTATATGTTCACATATAAATTGCTACGAAAATAAAACTCTTCAAAACATATGCAAGCGTGGTCTAGTTTTGTTCATCTTATTACATGGAACATAATGGTGTAGACAGAATTGAAAACGAACATGATTCAAATAAAAAAATACTTTTTCAGGTTTGCGTGCTGAAATTGTGCTCGACGGTCCTACTCCCATGCATGCAGTGGGTAGCGTGAGGGGTTCGTTCAGTTGACGTGACGAGCTGGTCGCATGCACCACACGGCAGTATGGGTCTGCTGAGGGGGCCTGCCGCTCGGGTCGTGTTCGTGTCTGCTGCAGTGGATCACGGGTCAAGATGGCAATGGGTACCCGAAACCCGAGTACCCGACGGGTTTTATCCGATTAAGACGCAGGTATAGACGAATTTTTCTACCCGCGGGTGTGTTACTGGAAGAAATCCTCTACCCATCGGGAACGCGGGTACGGGTATGGATGTATACTACCCATACCCGCGTACGCGCGGGTAAAAAATACCCGCAACAATTAACTAACTATCATAATCAATTTAGCCCATATAACCTAATTATTTATCCCAAGTCTATGTGAACACTACTTAGTATATACATATTGGATGGAGTTGTATTTGGTGGTGTGAAAATTTCTAAATTTTTCATATATTGTTTATTAAAAAATGATATTTCTATGTAATTTTTGGGTGTGTTCGCGGGTATAGAATACCCGTCGGGTAAAATTTACCTGCGCGGGTGCGGGTATGGAACGATTTTCCTACCCGTGCGCATTCGCGGGTAACCCGACGGGTAAGATTTTCTCTAGTGGGTACGGGTGTGGGTTCCTACTACCCGTCGGGTAAATACCCGTTGCCATCTTGAATCACGGGCGCGTGCTCTGGTACGAGGTCGCTCGCTCTGTGTTTGCGCGACAGGTCGCGCATTATCCCTGTCCCTTTTTTAACTAACGAACAACACTAACTATTTATGGCCTTCGCGTATACTCCCTTCATCCCTAAAAGAAAGTCATTTTCGTTTCCCGATAAATAGGTGTCGACAATTTTAATAAATAATAAGTATTATCGATTAATATCAACAGGAAAAAATTTAATCTAGTTTTTTAACAAATTTATTTGGACATATAAATATTGCACTTATTTTCTACAAAATCAAGTTAAGCTTGGACACGAACAACCAAAACACCTTTTTTAGAGACAGAGGGAGTATGTCCTTATATTACATGGCAGAAGTATGAGGCGACACCCTTAGGGCATGTACAGCATGGCTTTTTGAGCCGTCTATACAACCCAAGTTTTGCAAAAAAGTCCTCGTGAACGCTGAGTGACGGCACCAGCTTGACTCGTGCTCCGAGGTCTATTCACCGACCGAGCCTGCGTTGTACCTTTCGTGGTCGTCTCCACGTGAAGCAGTGGGATCTGCTGCGCTCTCCAACCACTGCCACAAGCTCTCCGTGCGCATCTGAGCTGAGCTCAGCGCTGCCACACTGGCGATGGCGATGGATAGGAAACGGATGGCCTTGGTCCGCAGCCACCAAGTGTTGAAAGCCCGCCCGAGCACATCACCGGTGGGTGGCAGGCTTTCAAGGCATAGGTTTGCGACAGAGGCAGAGCAGAGGGACAAGCTCCGCCCTGGCCCCGATGGGTGGCCATGCTGCGCTCTCCCGCTCACCACAGGCTGCACGTGGGCGAGCTTTTCCTAGCTCCGCAACCCGCAAGTTACATGGGCGAGCTCCCCCGGCCGGCCGCTGCGAGCTGCACATGGGTGACCTCAGCCATGGCCATGGCGTGTGGTGCTTGGGCAAGCAAGCATCCACTACTCATCGATGAGGACAGAACCAACATCATTGACGAGAAACGATGACGCCGTAGAGAGAAAGTGTAGGGTTAGCCCCACGTCAGTAATACCGGAAAATACAACGTTTTTATTATTTGACCAACCATCAGGAGAAGCAAATACAAGGGGTACACTAATTACTAAAACTGAGGAAGTCGCAATTAATACAAAAACAGCTAATTGGAAAGCAATAGTCATATTTATAATCCTCCAAACTACCTTCAAATAAAGTTGACTACATATTACTATTTGATCCCTCACTTAATCAAAATTGTACGAAAAATACAAGAATTAGGAGGAATGGTGGGGGAGCACAGGATATAAGGCGTGGCAGTTCTCACCTACCAGTATATATGAGCAACGGGCCGGCACGGCATGGCCCCTGCCCTCGGCCCGTGCCGGGCACGGCCCTAAAGGGCCCTAGGGCCACCGTGCCGGGCTGCAGTAGGGCTTCGTGCCTGCTCGCCGGCGCAGGCACGGTCCTACGGACCCTTTTCCATGCCGTGCCGGCCCTAAAAAGTACGGCCCAATAAGACTTAGGGCCGGCCCTTAGCCCGCTAATAGAAAAAAACAGTAGTCTCAAAATCATCTCAAGAACTATCTTCAACAATTCACAATTTCACTTGCAACATGTGAAAATTCATATCTTCCTAGCCTAACGGGCCGCCGCCGTGCCTCATCTTTTTAGTGGGCCGTGCCGTGCCGCCCCTCGTGCTTCAGTGGCGGCCCAAACACGGCCCGCTAACCATGCCGGGCCAGCCCTAAGCCCTATGCAGCCGTGCTCGTGCCGTGCTTGTGCCAGGCCGAAACCAACGGACCCGTGCCGGGCCGACGAGCTTAAGGCTGCATGCTCAAGATTGCCTACCACCAGGCCCAGTCTCGGTTCCAACAGAAAGAAGATGATAATCACAAGAAAGGAAAAAAAGAGTGGATGAGGACGATAGAACATTTCAGCCTATGTTTATTCATACTGTGATTGCAAGGCACTGTTCATAACTTTTTTGAGAAATACCGGAGCTTGCAGCGTGCGTGATGTGTTGTTGTGCGTGCATGAGAAGCTGTAAATATGCAACTGTGTATGTGTAATCAGAAGTTCATAACTTTTTTTAGAAATACTGGAGCTTGCAGCGTGCGTGATGTGTTGTAGTGCATGCATGAGAAGCTGTAAATATGCAACTGTGTATGTGTAATCAGAAAAATATGTCACAACATGCATATATAATTTATGATTTATATTAATGATATTAAAAAATTATAATCATGTTCATCTTCTTTATATTAGATCTTTTTTTCTATTGAATAGCAATACAATGGTATATATAAATGCTATTTACAGTTGATCTTACTTACATGCAAAGCATTAAATGACTCGCAAACTGCGAACAGACTTTGTTGATCCGTCTTTTTATTCATCTCTATGTCGGATTTAATAAGGCTCCAACAGACGATTCCGTGTATGTGGGTTGTACGTGCCCTTAGACTGACTTCTTATGTGTTCATTTTGTTTCTTCAGTTAGTCTATTTTCTCTTTCCTTCGAATTCCTTCTTGTTTTTACTTGTGCACTTTGTCCCTGTTTAACTTTAACCAGTAGGGGCTTTCTCCTGATCTGTAAAATAAACAAAGTCAATTAATCCCGAAGAAGAATGTATTTAGCAGAAGGATTTGACAAACCTTTCCCTTGCCGAACTTATATTGCCTCTGGACTGTCCCTGAAATAAGAGTCTACTAGCCCACATGTTGTTCTTATTTTTGACAGTGTGATTCCGTCCATTATATATACCACGTATTAGCCCACAACTGGCCACAAAATAAGCTACTAATGAAGCGTGGTCGTCCTGGCTGTTTAATTAGTGGCATGCATGATGGAATTTCTCTTGGTGCTTAGTTTACTTTAGAACTCCTCTGAACACGTACATTTTTTAGTATGATCCAACAAGCCATTGTTATAAAGTGGCGGGAGCCACTACTACAAAAAAAGGATTTTGAGATAGGAGGCTTTTAACTATAAAGGTGGGTCAATATAGAAGGGTCTCAATACTGGCCTCCAAAACAAGCTACCTCTAAAAAAAAATCGATTTATATAGAGACAGATACTGCTTTCAACTGTCGCTAAATATTCTCCTATTTTTAAAGGCCCCTCTATTTCCAGCCGTCTTTAATAATCAATTTTATAGACAACTCTATTTAGAAGTGTCTCTAAAAATTGATTTTCAATCACCTCCAAAATAGGAGAGGAATAGTAAATTCAAATTTTCAAAAAAATTTGGATGCATACACCACGTAAATAAAAGTTATAGATCTAAAAAGTTACAAAATTTCAGTAGTTGACAATTTTGTTTCTAAAATCAATAAGCATGAAAATTACATTTAAATTTTTCATATTTGAAATTTGAATTTTTCAAACGACCTCAAATGGAGAAATGACCAAGACAAAAGTTGTAGGTCTTAAAAAGTTATGAAACTTTAAAGTTGACAACCTTTTTATTAAAATTCATCTATGTGTGGAAAGTTCTACTCAAAGTTCTCACATTTGAAATCTAAAATTTTTACATGTCCTTGATAAAGAAACAACCAAAACAAAAGTTGTAGGTCTTAAAAAGTTATGAAAATTTGTAGTTGATAACCTTTAATTTTCATTAGATATCATCTATGTATGGAATTTTGTTGATGTTCTCACATTTGAAATTTAAAATTTTTAATCGACCTCATCTCAAAAAAAAAAGACCAAAACCAAAGTTATGAACTTTATAGTTGACACGTTTTAATAATTTGATTTCATTTAGGATCCCAAATATTCATTTAAAAAAGGGATGAAGATACCATGAGACGCATTTAGACACAAGTATTTTATGTCATAGAAGTGGTTGGGGGAGAAATGCACAAAGCCACACCGTTGTGGGATCGAATCGATGGCCGTCTTGCGCACGGCAACCCTGGTGGGGTCTGCATGGGTGTTTTCTTTTTTGCTATTTTTTGGCCCACGTTTGTGATTGTTAGAAATGATTTGTCGAGGCGGTTCAACCATCTCAACACATTGATTTCTAGAGGCGGCTCATTTCTAGCCACTTCAATCCGATTTTTAGAGGTGGCTAGATGCTCGGTTGATTTGTAGACGTGGAAAACACAGAGACGGTCGAAAAACCTCATTTCTAGCCACCTCTAAATATAAAAGTGTGGCTTTCACAGAAAAAAGACTGGCGCGGCCGGTGAAGATGGTTTGCGTGCAGCCGCCATGTACGACTGTCAAAATCTGAAGCGTATATAAAAGTAATACAAACGTGAGAGTGAGAGTAGAGACTAGGTAAAATTCACTTCCATCCGTGGGTTTCAGGTCAAACTACTCCAATTTAAAAGGCAACAAAGACGGACGTGCTCTCACGGCATGTGAGCAGGTCGCACCCTCAGTCGTCGAAGCGTGCACTCACAGCAAGTAAGCAACCCAGCACCAAATCTCTTTCATTTGTTAACAATCTTGCAGTAACCTCCATCCTAAGTGAGGATTCCTAACAAGGCCTCTTCCTCCTCCAGTTCCAGAGCAGCAGCGAGTTCGGCGCAGTACGTAGCAGAAACTTGGAATCAAGCGTGTGGCACATCATTAAAGGCTGGGTGTTGCAGCGCAAGCTTCATCCAGCGATTCAGCTACGAGCGACAAAGTGAGTCTTAGCTTTGGAGCTTCTGTTCTTTGTCATTATTTCTCAGCGCGCTAATCACAAACATGGTGCAGATCCATGGAGCTTGTGACGGGGGCACTACCAAGCGTCATCACCATGCTCGGTGATCTGCTCATTGGCGAGTACAATCTACAAAAAGGGGGTTGAAGGGGGAGATCAGGTTTCTCAAATCCGAGCTCGAGAGCATGAAGGGTGCTATCTCGAGAAGCTCTCCAGCACACCGGCACACCAGCTTAACATTCAGGACAAGATCTGGGCCAGGGATTTGAGAGAACTATCCTATGATATAGAGGACAGTATTGATACATTCATGGTCCAAGGTGAGAGCAATGAGTCAGCCAAGCTGCATGGCATCAACAGGCTTGTTGATAGAAAGTGTCAGATTGTTCAGAAAGGGCAAGGTTCGCCACGGAATTGCTGCTGAAATAAGAGAAATCAAGGGCCGAGTTGTAGAGGTGCATGAGCGGGTATGAGGTCAAACTTGATGTTGGTAAGCCTAAGGATTCTACTCGCCCGTTTATTCGCTCAGTACATGAACTTGAAAGAGCTTGTTGGCATCAATGTGACAAGAGATGAGCTAATCGAGTTATTGATGGAAGAGAACGGAGTGCCTATGCAAGGAAAGATACTTTCGATTGTTGGATTTGGGGGGCTTGGAAAGACAACCCTTGCTAATGCAGTGTATGAGAAGATTAGAGCACAATTTGATTGTTGTGCTTTTGTTTCGGTATCTCAAGCTCCTGCTTTGAAAAAAATATTTAAGGGCTTGCTCTATCAACTTGACAACAATAAATATGATAGGATCAACGAAAATCCATGGGATGAGGTGGATCTCCTCAATGAACTCAGAGAATTCCTTCAACGTAGAAGGTAAGCATTGCATGCAGCAATCAATTTGAGCATATGTGGTTAACTTTTCACTGATAATTTGTGGCGTCCGTTTTATAGTACTAAGACATAAAATGGTTAATGAGAAATGTTTCTACTTGTCGTGGTTAAATAAGGCAAAAATGAACCACTTAAGCTTTTTCAAATCACTATTGATAGCAAATTAAATAGCAATTATGAATTTCTTTTGTTTTGTTAGAGAAACTTAGTGTGCTTACTTACTCAATTGACTTGCTAATCTAGCTAACCCCGCCTTAGCTATCATAGCATAATTATATTAATATCGTTGCAATTAGAAAAAAATTACACAACGCAATGTATACGCCGCATCTGAACATTAGATCCTTACTAATGAAGATTTTAATTAATTATGACTTACCCTTTGCGCAGCTACTTCATTGTTGTTGATGACATATGGGAGATATCAGTTTGGAGAATGATTAAATGTGGTTTGCCAGATATTGATGCTGGATACAAAATTATTACAACAACACGTATTTCTGATGTTGCCAAAGAAGTTGGTGATGCTTACAAGTTGAAACCCCTTTCTTTGAACAACTCCTGAAAATTACTATATAGAAGAGTATTTGGTCATGAAAACACGGACAACAACAAAGATATAGAAAAATGCCCAGAGGAGGAGCTAACGGAAGTATCTGACAGAATACTGAAGAAATGTGCTGGTGTGCCCTTAGCTATTATTACAATGGCTAGTATGCTAGCTATAAAGCATGAAATAAAATGGCGTGGTATGAGGTGTGCAACTGTATTGGTACCGGTCTTGAAAACAATCTAGATGTGGAGAATATTTGAAGGATCTTGTCCTTTAGCTATTATGATCTACCATCCTGTTTGAGGAGTTGCTTACTTTATTTTAGCATATTTCCAGAAGATTATAAAATTGAAAAAGATCGTTTGATATGGATGTGGATAGCTGAAGGCTTTATCGAGTGTGACAAACAAGGAAGGACCTTATTTGAACATGGAGAGAGTTAATTCGATGAGCTTATACAAAGATGTATGATCCAACCCATATATGATGTGTATGATATGATGTATGAGTGTCGGATACATGATATGGTGCTCGATCTTGTTTGTCACTTGTCCAGTGAAGAAAACTTTGTAACTATATTAAATGGTATGGATCATGGATCTCCATCGTATTTGATTCGGAGGTTGTCCATTCAAGATGGAAATGAAGAACATGCTGTGACTTCGGCTACTAGGACCTTGCAACAGGTAAGGTTAGTTGTTGTCTTTCCATCTACCACTACTCTAGTACCGGTCCTTAGTATTCCGAGTTTTACGTGTACTGGAATTGCAAGATTATGATCTTTCACTAGGTTTGACCTCAAGTACCTAGGGAATTTTACTTCATTTGAGGTATCTAGGACTAGTGGAACAAACATTCACCATGTTCCTGAAGAAATTAAAAAGATACAATTTCTACAAACATTGGATGTGAGGAACAACCCAATCTGTGACCTGTCATCGACAATTGTTCAGCTCAGACATTTGATGCGCCTATGCTTCAACGGGTTTGCGAGAGTGCCGAAGGGGATTGGAAACCTAATAACCCTTCAACATCTGTTCTATCTATTGATTGATTGAAGATGCCACTGTGTACATTTTAGAAGAGTTGGAGCAGCTAACAGAACTGAGGCTGCTCCATGTTATTTTCTTCAGTGAATGGAACGACAAGCTAGTGAGGTGCCTACACAAGCTACAAAAGATCCAACACCTATGCATCGATGTCTGCATTGCTCAACGGAGCATAGGTGGATTGGATGCCTGGGTCACCCCTCGAGATCTCCGTAGTTTGGATACCAAAAAGAGTTGCTGGTTCTCAGCACTACCAGCTTGGATGAAACCATCACTTCTCCCGGACCTCTCCTCCGTATCCATCGCTGTGAGGGATCTACACATTGCCAATCTTGAAATTCTTGGTAGGTTTCCAGCTCCCCGCCATCTAGATGTGCTGGTGGACCATGAGGATCATGGAATCATTAGGGGATTTGTCATTGGTTCTGGTTCATTCCCATGCTTGGTATACTTCAGGTTCGAAGGATCTGTGAGGCCTGTGGTGTCAGCAAGGAGCTATGCCGAGGTTCAGAACCTTTTGCACCCAGTTTTCTGCGCTAGAGGCAAGAAAAATCATGAGCAGCGATGGTGATGTCGACTTGGTGTCATGGACTGCTACTATGAGGCGTATTAAGCAAACCTTGGTTGTAATCTGTTGGGCCTCGATGCCGGTATGGGCCTCGGGGTGCGTCTGGGCCAAGCCCATGTATCGTGACAATATGAACTCGCTGTGTGGGTGGATGGGAGGTCAGCGAAATTAACAAACCAATTCCAATTTCTCCTTCTCCCGTGCGACTCTCGTGTGCACTCTGCTTGAGGCGGCGCCGCCGTGCTCTTCTGCCACGCGTGAACGCTGGCATCTCCCTTCCTTCGGCCACGGTCGCCACATTTGGTACTAGAGCCCTTATCCTTCCTGTGTGCTTGGATCCGTAAAATCCCGGGGACGCGGTGCATCTGGTCGAGAATTTCGACCCAATCTCATCGGCATCTTGCGGTTGGTCCGGCCATCCACCACCACCACCACCACCACCATCTCACCACCTCCCCGTTCGCCCCTCCACACCATCCCTGGCGCGCGGTCCTACTCTCACCGCTCGGATGACTACCGCTGAACAGAAATTGGATGTGCTTGTTGCGCAGACCAATTCCATGGTAAAGCTCATGGAGGCTTTCAATCGCTGGCGCCCCGAGGTGGACAAGTTTGCCACGGATCTCAGCCAGGAATTGAAGTCGCTCACGTCGCGCATCGAGGTGTTGGAAGCTAATCCCAAATCGGCTTCACCTCCGGTCCCGCCGCGCGAGGAAGAGGGACGGGCCAATGGCCACGGCGCTGCAACATTTCCACAGGGGTCTGATGCGGGACTCATGATTCCCCAGCAGCCCCTGGCAAAGGGTCAGTATCACAGTTCTTCTCCTCCCCACCCCTTAGAGTTTGGTGAATCATCTCAGTACTATCCCATGCCACCGTGTCATCAGTATCAGAGAGAGATTAGGCTTCCTAAAGCAGTTTTTCCTAAGTTTGATGGTTCCCACCCTCGTGTGTGGAAAGAGAAGTGTGAAAAGTATTTCAATATGTACCAGGTTCCCTTTCATGTCTGGCCTGAGTTTGCCACCATCCACTTTTAGGGTGGTGCAGCACTCTAGTTGCAAACTTATGAGGCACAACACCCCATTAGTACATGGCCTGAATTATGTGTAGCAGTAGAGGCTAAATTTGGTCATGATCTCTATCATAACTCTATGAATGAGCTGCTGCAAATTAGCCAAACATCTGATATACAGGAGTATTACGATCGCTTTGAGTCAGCTATGCATAAGGTGTTAGTGCATAACAAAGGCTTAGATGATGTATTCTTTGTTAGCAAGTTCCTGCAAGGTCTCAAACCTGATATTAGATCTGCTATAGTATTACATAAACCAAGAATAGTTGATGTTGCGTTATCATTGGCACTTATGCAGGTCTCTGTGATGGACAATCAAGCTAAACCATTCTTCAAGAAGCCCATGAGAGATTTCAACAGACAGTCAGGCAAGCTGGGGGTTTCTAATCAACCTGGTATTCTGGGCTCTGCACCTGCTGAAGCTGTAAAGCCAAAATGGGATGATAAGTTGTCTCAACTGAGAACTCAGCGCAAGAATCTGGGTCTGTGTATGACTTGTGGAGAAAAATGGGGTAAACAGCACAAATGCCCTGAAAAGGTTTCACTTCATGTCTTGGAGGAACTATTACAAGTCATGCAAATTGAATCTGTTGAAGAGGACAGCAAAGAAGACTCATCTGATGAAGAAACAAAGATGTTTCAATTATCTTGTCATGCTGTTGAGGGTGTGCAAGGCAGGAAAACCATTAAACTGCATGGTATGGTGGGTAATCAGGACATACTTATCCTCATTGACTCAGACAGCTCTTGCACTTTCATTAGTGACAAAGCTGTAGAAAGCTTACAGTGTACAGTCAGTGCTGCTTCATCAATCTCTGTAACAGTGGCTAATGGGTAGAAGCTGATAAGTGACAAACAAGTTCTTGATTTCACTTGGTGGACTCAGGGTCAGACATTTACTCACTCAGCTCGAGTATTACCTCTCCAGTGTTATGATTTGGTGCTCGGCATGGATTGGCTAGAAATGCCACAGTCCAATGTGGATTCATTGGAAACGCAAGCTGTTACGCTTCTCTCACAAAGGCAAGCGCATTGCACTCAAAGGCACTAAAGATGCATTATCTACTTGCCCTAAAATCAAGCTCAGAAAACTCAAAGGGTTAGTCAAAAAAGGAGGTATTGCACAGCTGGTCCAACTTAACCCAGTGTTATCTGATCCACAGCAGCATCCTATACCTCCTGAGGTCCAACAACTGATTGAGAGCAAGGCTGCTTTGTTCAAAGAACCTGATTCAGTACCACCAACTAGGGAGTATGACCACCAGATACCACTTATACTAGGGGTGAAGCCTGTTAACATCAAACCTTACAGATATTCACCTACTCAGAAGGATGAGATAGAAAGACAGATCACGGATATGCTTGCAAATGGCATTATCAGACCAAGCCAAAGTCCCTTTGCATCACCTGTAATCTTGGTAAAGAAGAAAGATGGTTCCTGAAGATTCTGTGTGGATTATAGGCAGCTTAACAATATCATAGTGAAAAACAAGTACCCTTTACCCATTGTGGATGAGCTGTTAGATGAGCTCCATGGGGCAGCTTCGTTTACAAAGTTAGACATGAGAGCAGGTTATCACCAAATTCGACTCAAAATTGAGGATGAGCACAAAACTGCCTTTCGTACTCATCATGGGCATTGGGAGTTTAGAGTTATGCCATTTGGACTCACCAACGCTCCAGCCACATTTCAAGCCATCATGAATATAATCTTGCAACCACTACTCAGACAGTGTGTCTTAGTCTTTGTAGATGACATTCTGATCTACAGTCAGTCTCTGGAGCAACATGTGGATCACCTGAATCAAGTGTTTGCTATACTGGAACAACACAATTTGTATCTTAAACAGTCCAAGTGCTCTTTTGCTCAGCAGTCATTAGAATACTTGGGGCACATAATCAGCAAGCAGGGAGTGGCTACTGACCCAGCTAAGACTCAAGCTATTGCAGACTGGCCAACACCCAAGGATGCAAAACAATTAAGAAGCTTCTTAGGTTTGGCAGGCTATTATAGGAAGTTGATCAAGCATTATGGTCCCATTAGCAGACCTCTTACTGATTTGCTCAAAAGAATGTCATCTATCAATGGACTCCTAAATTGCAAGTTAGTTTTGAAACCCTTAAGCAGGCTTTGATCACAGCTCCAGTTTTGGCCTTGCCAGATTTCACAAAAGGGTTCACTATTGAAACAGATGCATCATCTGTGGGTATTGGTGCAGTGTTGTCACAGAACAATCACCCCATTGCATATATAAGCAAAGCCTTATGTCCCAAGGCTCAAGGGATGTCAACATATGAGAAGGAATGTATGGCTCTCATTATGGCTGTAACCAAATGGAAGTCTTACTTGCAGCACAAAGAATTTAGTATTCTCACTGATCACAAAAGTCTTATTCACTTAGGGGATGGAGGGAATGCAACAGAAAGCTTTCATCAAACTACTGGGACTGCAATACAAGATATCCTATAAAAAGGGGCCAGATAACAAAGCAGCTGATGCCCTCTCAAGGAAGCCTGAACATTCTAACGCTATGGCTATATCCTCAACTACACCCAAATGGTTAGAAATCATCATTGAAGGGTATCAAATTGATGACATAGCCAAGCAGCTGCTGGCTGAATTGGCCCTCACTGGCACCAATGAGAAGGGCTTCTCCTTGGTTGATGGCATTATCAAGTACAAAGGCAGAATTTGGTTGGGACATCATACAGAGGCTCATCAAGCAGTTTTGCTTGCTCTACACTCTAGTGGGTTGGGAGGCCATAGTGGTATTACGCTACCTACCAGAAAATCAAAGCCCTATTTGCCTGGCCAAACATGAAGAAGGCAGTCCAAGAGTATATCACTGCTTGTGAGGTATGTTCCCAGGCTAAATCTGAACATTGTCGCCTCCCAGGCTTGTTGCAGCCACTACCTGTTACCCCAACAGCTTGGCACACAATTAGTATGGATTTTATAGAAGGCCTTCCCAAATCCAAAGGCTTTGACACCATCTTAGTTGTCATTGACAAACTCACAAAGTATACACACTTCATATGTCTGTCCCATCCATACACTGCATCTACTGTAGCTCAGGCATTTCTCACCAATATCTACAAGTTACATGGCATGCCTTCCATCATCATCTCTGATCGTGATAGAATATTTACTAGCAGTTTTTGGCAAGAACTGTTGAAACTCTCTAAAACAACCCTGAATATGAGCTCATCCTACCATCCTCAAACCGATGGTCAGACCGAACGGTTAAACCAATGCTTAGAAACATATTTGAGGTGCATGGTTCATTCTTGTCCTACCAAGTGGGCCCAGTGGATCACACTGGCTGAATTCTGGTACAACTCTACCTTTCATTCAGCACATGGCCTGACTCCATTTCAAGCTCTGTATGGACACCCTCCGAGGCACTTTGGTATTTCTATCAACGACACTTGCACAGTCACTGATCTCAATGCATGGCTTGAAGATAGAAAATGATGCAGCATATTCAGCACAATCTCTCTCGAGCTCAGCACCGGATGAAGAATCAAGCTGATAAGCACAGGCATGAAAGGTCTTTTGAGGTGGGTGACTGGGTGTATGTCAAATTGCAGCCCCATGTTCAACAATCAGTACAGTGGAGGGCCAACAACAAACTGAGCTTCAAATACTTTGGTCCATATCTGGTCTTGCAACGTATTGGTGCTGTGGCGTACAAATTGCAGCTGCCGGCTTCAAGCCAAATTCATCCAGTCATACATGTCTCTCAGCTCAAGAAGGCAGTACCTCCAGATGTTCAGGTTTCTAATGATAGTGAGTTGAACCTTCTAACCACTTTTTCCAGTCTACCATCTCAACAGGTGCTGGCTCGGCGTATGCAACTGGTGGGGCACCGTGTTACTCCCATGGAACTGGTGCTACGCCAAGGCTGTCCTTCTCACTGGGCGACCTGGGAACCGCAACCTTCCCAGCCACGTCGATCTACAAGACTCCGGCGCAACTCCAAGTGTGTTCGGGCTGCATCGCGAGGACGCGCTGTTGCCTAAGGAGGAGGGGATGTCATGGACTGCTACTATGAGGCGTATTAAGCAAACCTTGGTTGTAATCTGTTGGGCCTCGATGCCGGTATGGGCCTCGGGGTGCGTCTGGGCCAAGCCCATGTATCGTCACAATATGAATTCGCTGTGAGGGTGGATGGGAGGTCAGCGAAATTAACAAACCAATTTCAATTTCTCCTTCTTCTCCCGTGCGACTCTCGTGTGCACTCTACTTGAGGCGGCGCCGCCGTGCTCTTCCGCCGCGCGTGAACGCTGGCATCTCCCTTCCTTCGGCCACGGTCGCCACATTTGGTAACCTGCCATGGCTCCTGGAGATCACGCTTTGGTTGGATTCTGGCCACTCTGAAGATGAAGGTGCTGCCTGCTCAAACATTAATTTCTTCTGCTTGTCTCAATTTCAGATGACGAATAACGGACTAGAAGAAGCATATGTAGCTATACAGATGAAAATTTTGCTGGCTACAGCTCTCTCTCTCTCTCTCTCTCTCTCTCTCTCTCTCTCTCTCTCTCTCTCTCTTTTCAAACCTTTTCCCCCTAAGGAATCCTCTGTTTTAGTGACAGAGTTGGGCCATAGTGCCTCACAAACCTACAAACGGCGACCTAGAGATCAGGAATGAATAAAACACCTGGGTATTCCAGTGACAGAGTTGAGCCTGTATTTTGCTAACCTCGTATTGCGAATTGCAATAGTACAGCTGAATTTCCATGTTTGTTGCGACCTAAACTTGCGGCGGCAATTTGCACATGGTATGCAAACGTTTGTAGAGTACGTTAACATTCCTGTAATGTTGTGTACAACTGGTTTGGATGGCTCTCAAAAATGTGTGGATGGCTACACGGATCTTGAGGAGTCTATCCTGTTTGGCCAACAAAAACAAAATAGTCGTTTTTCCGTCCTGTGGCTATGGTCATCATACATAGATGCCAGTATCCATGGTCGCTAGTCTGGCCTTCTTCTTCTTCTTCTTCTTTAAAAACAAGAATACAGGTAAAGGCAATGAGTTTAATGGGTAATAGGGACCGCATGCTCTGTTTCTTTGATGTGCTCTGTTGTTCTACGCGTTGATGCTAGGAATTCGGTCACACGAATAGCATCTCTGCTGTTGTGGGGTGGGCATTTTAACATCCGGCGATGGGTCACACACTCACTCTAGCTATATAGGTGCAAAAGATGACGCGCCGAGGAGCAATAATTTTGGCTTTTGCTGTAGCCGCATCTAATCATGTCCCCCTGTGCATCTTATTTTCTTTCAGAGATGGTTAGGGTTAACAGTCGCAAACACCACCAACCGCAGTGTCTCAAACAATTTCTAGGGTCAGTTTTTACTTTACTTTTTAGCCAACCAGCTAGAGAAAAATATGACGCCTCCAAATATCTGTGTTATACTTTGACAAAAAAGAAGATTCGTTTTAGCTAGTGGGAGGATCAAAGCAAAAGTGGTTGTAAAGGAATTCATGTAAATAATAAAAAGAAATGGCAGTGCCATCAGTGCCATGGTGCCAGCAAGCGGAGGTGATAAGCATGTGACGCCTACCAAGCGCACTTGGTTTATTTATCCTCTCATTGTCCTTAAAATATTTTGATTTACAAACACCGCTGACAGCCTCCAACCCACTCCACAAAAATTGATTCGCTTGGGCTTTACACACTTCCCACTATAATCACTTTAATTATTTAAGCAGTACTTATATAATACTCCCTCGGTCCCTAAAGCTTTAACTTTTAAAGTTGTCTTAAGTTAAACTTTTTTCAAACTTTGACCGAATTTCTAGAAAAAACGCTAAAATTTATGGTATTAAGTTAGTACCATTAGATTTATCATATAATATATTTTCATAAAATATTTATTTTATGTCATAAATATTGATGCTTTTTTTCTATAAAATTGATCAAACTTAAAAAAAAATTGACTAGTATAAATTCTATGAGTTAAAGCTTTCAGAGACAGGGGGGTACAATAAATTTTTTTGCCTTTTGTTTGAACCATCCTGTTCTCTCTCACCTATTATTACCGTACCCACCGTTCAATCTCACTGGCTCAGTGTTTTTCTCTTCCATGGCAGCTGCAAGCACAACCAACCACCTGAGTACTCTAACCGACCTTAAAGGCTAGCTATAAGGCAAGCACTTATTTTGAAGACATCATATGCATTATTGTTTGTAGGGTCTTTGTTTCCTATTTAGTGCAATTGATTTAATCTTGTTGTCAGTAACAAAAAAAAAGCTCAGGCAATTGTCTTCCGTGACTCAACTTCTGATCTTGATTATCGTATCCTCGCAATGTTAGAGCCTTTTATTGGAACTACATTTGGTTTCAAGGTTCATTTAGTGTATAATGCAACAAGTCAACTGGCAGGGTTGAAGTCACACGAAATTTGTTAGGATCCACGCATATGCACTGTGATCGCCTGCAGGTGGCCCGTGAGCCCGTGACCAGCCGCACAGCAGCTATATACTCTGTCTCAGATCGAGACCGGGGCAGACTGAAACTGTCAGCGGAGGGGAGTTCGGCGCTCGTTGTTTTGGACGGAATCTTTGCAAAAATTGTAGTCCCTCTCCCACTACGTATGGTACGGAGGATCATCAAGTTAAAAGAAAATTTAATGTTTTTTCTTGCAGCAAGTTGCAGCAAGTGACTCCTTTCGAGGATGGGGGGAACGTGCGTGCACGTTTGCCCCAACAAGTTTGCTGCACCAAAAGCTAGCGTCCTGGCCGGCACTGGAAACGGTATCCGAGGAGCGCAACGTGCATACAGCTAGCCATGACCAGCATTTTTTTCTGGCCCATCCCAAGAAAGGTGCGAGAGGCCATGTTCTGCTCATAGGCTGCCCACAAAGCTCGGAAGCTCACCAACCACTAGTGCTCACAGTTCACACATACACTGAGAGACAGAGCAAGCTTTGCATTCCTCCTAGCTAGCTCACGCTCGTGCACCCAAGGGCAGATACATGGATGCACTGCCAAGAGTCATCACCAAACTCGGCGAGCTGCTCGTTGGCGAGTACAAGCTGCAGAAGGGGGTGAAGGGGGAGATCGTGTTCCTCCAAGCTGAGCTTGAGAGCATGAAGGGTGCCCTCGAGAAGGTCTCAAGTAAACCAGTGGACCAGCTTGATATTCAGGATAGGATCTGGGCTAAGGATTTGAGGGAGCTGTCCTATGACATAGAGGACAGTATTGACATATTCATGGTGCGTGTCAAGGGCAACGATTCGGCCAAGCTGCATGGCATCAAGAAGTTCATGGAGAGAAGTGTGGGTTTGTTCAGGAAGGCCAAGATTCACCATGGGATTGCTACAGAGATCACAGACATCAAGCGCCGTGTTGTGGAGGTGCATGAGAGGCGTCGCAGAAATCAAGTTAACCTTGGTGTTGACAGACCTACCACAGCTACTGTGGTGGACCCTCGTGTATTTTCTCAGTACACAGAGGCAAAAGAGCTTGTTGGAATTGAAGAGACAAGAGATGAGTTGATCAATCTTTGGGTTGATGGGAATGGAATGCCCTTGCAGCAAGGCAAGATAGTTTCCATTGTTGGATTTGGGGGCCTCGGAAAGACAACTCTTGCCAAAGCAGTGTATGAGAAGATTAAAGGACTATTTGATTGTTGTGCTTTTGTTTCGGTGTCCCAAACACCTGACCTCAAGAAAATATTCAAGGAATTGCTCTATGATCTTGATAAGAACATCAATGCAGAAACATTGGATGAAAGCCGGCTCATCAATTTACTTAGAGAATTCCTTAAACCAAAAAGGTATGAAAACATTCCTACCATCAACTTGTACATATCAACTGTTATTTTACACTCTTCATTCCATAAAGTATGTATATATGTACATGGTTAGTGAGTAATGTTCATGTGTTTATACTGCAAAATAGAAATCGATACAACCACTTAAGCTTTCTCATGTCAATATAGAGTGAAGAAGAAACAAGTATGACAACTCTTTTCCCAATTGAGGTACTTTTTTGATTTCACAAAGATTCTCATATAGGGGAAAAATTTGTCAACAAACATGCTAACTCAGTTGGACCTAACTATCTAAGTTTGGACCTGAATCCAATTGATTCTAATTGTATTTTCCACTAGGTTCTAGTTTTGACTGATAATTTACTATATGTATAGGTACCTCCTAGTTATTGATGATATATGGGATATCCCAGTCTGGAAAGAGATTAAATGTGCTTTGCCTGATAATGATGTTGGATACTTAGTTATTACAACCACACGTGATGCTAGTGTTGCTGAAAAAGCTGGTGGTGCTTACAAGTTAAAAGCCCTTTCTGAGAATAACTCGAAGAAACTACTATACAGAAGAGTATTTGGTAATGAAGGCAATGACAATTTTGAAGACACAGAAAAATGCCCTCGATGAGGACTTGGCCGAAGCATCGATAGAATACTTCAGAAATGTCTTTGGTGTACCTTTGGCTATTATTACTGTGGCTAGTCTATTAGCTTGTAAAGCAAGAGATAAGATGGATTGGTATGAAGTGTACCATTCTATTGGTACTGGTCTTGAGGATAACCTAGATGTGGTGAATATGAGAATGATTTTATCATTTAGTTATTATAATATGCCATGCCATTTGAGGACTTGCTTATTATACATGGGTATGTTTCCAGAAGATTACAATGTTGAAAAAGAATATTTGATTTGGATGTGGATAGCCGAAGGATTTATCCATTGTGAAACACAAGGGAAGAGCCTATATGTACTTGGAGAGAATTACTTCAATGAGCTCATAAACAGAAGCATGATCCAACTTATATATCAGTATGACAAGTTATACTGCCGTGTACATGATATGGTGCTTGATCTTATCTGCTCCTTATCATTTGAAGCGAACTTTTTTACTATATTAAATGGTATGGACGATATTTCTTCATCAAGTAAGATTCGGAGGTTATCCATTCAAAATTGCAACGAAGACAATTCTATGACTTTGGATACTAGGACCATGCAACAAGTAAGGTCAGTTATTGTCCGGCAATCAGCCACTAGTCAGATACCAGTGCTTAGGAGTTTTCAAGTTTTACGTGTGCTGGATTTACAAGGTTGTGATCTTTCAGATGGTTATAGCCTTAATAAGTGCCTTGTGAATCTATTTCACTTGAGGTACCTAGGATTACGAGCCACAAACATTGTGGAACTCCCTAAAGAAATAGTGAAGTTGCAATTTCTACAAATACTGGACATTGCCGGAAATTCTATTCCTTGCTTGCCATCAAATGTTGTTCAGCTCAAACATTTAATGTGCCTGAACATCGACACTTCCACGAGAGTGCCAAATGGTATTGGGAGTCTAACAAGCCTTGAAAAGTTGACAGAGTTAAAAGTTGATGAACCCAACATGGATATTCTAGAAGAGTTGGGTCTGCTAACAGAACTGAGGGTATTAGATGTTTTGTTGGGTGAATGGAATGACAAGTTTGTAGAGTGCCTACGGGAGCTGCAAAAGATCCAAGATCTTACTATCTGGGGTCGAGGTTATCAAAAGAACTTTGGCGGATTGGATGCCTGGGTTGCTCCTCGATGTATCCATAGATTGCATATAAATTGGAGCTACTGGTTCTCAACACTGCCAGCATGGATTAATCCATCTCATCTGCCGTGCCTCTCCTACCTACTCATCACCGTAAGGGAGATACAGCAGGGTGATCTCGACACCCTTGGAATATTACATGCTCTGCACTTTCTAAATCTGACTGTGGGCCACAAGGAACTCGGAAAGCTAGGGGAATTCGTCATTGGTGCTGGTTCTTTCACATGCCTGATACACTGCCGTTTCCAAGGATTTGTGAGTCCTATTGTGTTCCAACAAGGAGCTATGCCAAGGCTCAGAACCCTTGTGTCAGAGTTCTCTGTACGGGAGGCCAATGAAATCGCTAGATGCGATGGTGTTGGTCTCGACTTGGGCCTGGGTCTTTTGCCATCGCTCCAGAACATCCATGTTTTGTTGGATGGTGAAGGCGTTAGCAAGGAGGAGGCGAAGGAATTGAAGGCTGCTCTGAGGGATGCCATTAAGATCCATCCCAATCATCCCACCCTTGAAATAGACGGCCGCATTGAGGACAAAGGTACTGCTTGCTCAAATTCTTCCTATTACTTCTGGTCCTCTTCTCTTTCTTATGAGATTAATTTATTCTTTTCTGCCTCAATTTCAGATTAACGAACGATGTCCAAGAGAAAAAAATATCTAGCCCTACAGATGTCAACACACAACCACAACCCATCCTAATTCGCCAAGCATATTGAGGAATGCTACAGGAATTGAACAGGTGAAAAAATTCGCCGACCATGCCCTGTTTACTCGATCTCTTCCTTGTTTTCCCCTCTTTCTCTAACAAAGAATCCCCTGTTTCCCCAACCTTGTTTGTTGCGACCAGAACTTGTTGGCGGCAATCTGCAATACCTGTCCATGAGAACAAGATGTTTGTAGGGTGTGTTAACGTTCCTGCTGAGTGCTGAGTGCTATTGGTATATATACTTGAGACTCTCAAAAGGCATATTCATTTTCTTAGTTTTTAGTACATTTGCCAACATTAGTCCTGTGTTGCAGGAGATCTTGCCTTTGGCGAATGGTATGTTAGAAGTCATAATTATGTTGCATGCAAAGTCACTTGGACGTCTGTACCGGCAACATGCTTCTGCGTAGTAGTATAGTCCTACACATAGAGATTATATCTGTATATTTCTCTTTGCTGATGTCTGCTAATAAAGAAGTACAAGTTAGCAGCAACCATGCACAAAACACACCTCATAATAGTGCTCAGATTGTATGTACCTGTATGCTTTTTGTGGTTGCCTAACCGTTTCGGGACTCATATTCCTCTGTTGTGTATTTGTCCGATCTAGGTTTATTATTCTCTTGCTCTTGCTTAATTGTCTATGGGCATGGGGCATGAAAAATATACAGCTTTGCAATTACAACTCTAGTCTTGGGAATCTTTCTTTTTCAGATTTCAGATTCTATCACCAAGATGTTAGTGACATCTCATTTGCGAGGTGTTATAATTTGCCTAGTCTCTACCACATTTCATTTATAATTTGTCAGGAGTCTACCTTTTTGGATGACAAAGGAGAAAATTGCGTTGATTTCCGGCTTGCGTAATTGGTCGTGTTATGAGCTGGTGAGACGGCAGACCATAGAGAATATTGGTGCAGCTACAAAGACTGCTCTGTTTCTATGTGCTCTGTTCTGTGCTCATGATACAAAAATTAAAATCTAGACTAAAGAACTGGGTGTCCAAGTCGAACTATGCGCCACCCCATAATTGGTGATTTGCTCTGTTTCACATTGGGGTTCCAAATACTTTGGATAAGGTAATTGCTGATTTGCTCCAACATCTCACCCAATAATAATCCAAATCCACGAACGATGTTAGCATATTAGTGATCCGTGGGGAATGGCTATGCACAAAAAAGAAAAAAAATCTACGACAGTACAATAATGCCAGCTTTCTTTCTGGTGCCAATGGCATCACTCACTGAGGCCACTTAATCATTATAATCATTAATTAACTTCCTGCGTGCTGTCAAGCTCCTTCGGTCTTCTCCCGGTTTGCTAGCTACCTACCGCCCCGGCCGCCTTCGCTCCATATCCCCTGACTAGCCCAACGCTGCCTGGCTTCGTGTCTGGGTCTCCATTGGGAAGCGAATGAAACCCTGCACCAATGCCCGCACCTGTGCCATGGGCGCTGCCGCTGCTACCTAGTCGTAGCGAAAAAAAGGAAAGGGAGAGGGGAAGAAGAGAGAAGCAAGGGCAAAACTGACACTTCACTATTTTTCTCTCTCCTTAAAAGCTAGAAATGAATATTTTGTTGGGTGTAGTGTCCAGCAATAAATTTGACAAGAGCAAAGTACCCTCCAACAAATCTCGCTATTTTCGATGCCGATGTGCAAAAGAATGTCAATCTCAATGTCCCGTAGCAAATTTTGCCTTATATTATAGATAACATATGTATGATGAAGAAGACACAAAAGGGGAAGGTGCCGGCGTGCTGCAGCTTTATATATATGATCTCAGGTTAATGATGGTCCGTGTAGAAGAAGGTTCCTCGCAGTTTTGGTGTGCTCTGTTCTGTGATCACGTACAACGTCCTCCTCCCCAGTCGCAATTCTTCAGATTCGATTGACAAATCAGAGTTTTGGCGTTGCTGATTACGTGTCGTCACGGATTACGCAGGCTCATCGATCGCTACAGGTTATTTACTTCATTGTTTGTCGTACGTACTATACTATAGTTTGTAGTACAATCTGCACCAGTGCAAAGTACACACATATAGATCCTGTGCTGGATCGTCAAAGTCCATGAGGATATAGATGTGTCGGTTATGTTTGCATGATGTCCTCACATGCTCGTCATGTCGTGTAGAGAAAAGTCCAACTCATCAGCATCACAATGTTCAGTTCAAGTGCCGCCAAAAGTCCTCCGCAGCCGAAAGAGGAAAAGTCCACGGCAGTAGTGGTCAACAAAAGAAGCTAGCTCCTAGCTGTGGAATTGTCCATGTGCCAAATCTTGTTCCAGACACACGCACAGCAGCACATACACCTGTTATCATGTCGACACCACGTAGGAGTAATTGCCAAGCATACATTACGCTCTTCACATGGTCCCATATATGTGGCTTTGCACGAGTATATAACGGACACTGACAACCCAACACCTCTCTGCACAAGCAAACAAGAAAGCCACAACATTTGCAACGACAGATCGAGTGAGATCATCGGAAGTACTAATGGAGAGAGTCACACCCACACAGGAGGAGCTTCGCCCACACTTCGTGCTGGTTCCATAGCAAGGCGGCGTCAGCCACATCATCCCGATGACCGACATCGGCCGCCTCCTCGCCTCCCACGGCGCCAACGTTACCATCATCACGACGCCGGCCAACGCCCCGCTCGTCCAGAGCCGCGTCGACGAAAACCTCGCGCCGCCGCCACTATCACCTCTGGGCGCGGGCGCCGCGGGGACGATCACGGTCACCGCGATCCCGTTCCCAGCGGCGGAGGCCGGCCTGCCAGACGGCTGCGAGAGGATGGACCTCCTCCGGTCCCCGCCGACGTTCCCGTCTTCTTCGGCGCCAATAAGCAATTCGGCGAGGCCGTGGCGCGCCATTGCCGTAGCAGCGAGGCGATGCGCCGCCGCCGGCCGAGCTGCATCGTCGCCGGGATGTGCCACCCCTGGGCGCTCGGCATGGCGCGGGATCTCGGCGTGCCGTGCTACGTCTTCCACGGCTTCGGCGCGTTCGCGCTGCTCTGCATCGAGTACCTCTACAAGCACCGGCCGCACGAGGCGGTCACGTTGGCGGACGAGCTCTTTGACGTCCCGGTCCTGCAGCCGGAGTTCGACTGCATCAGGCTCACGCGCGCGCAGCTGCCGACGCACTTCGTGGCGTCGACGACCATGGGTGGTGTTACGATGCAGGAGATGCGGGACTTCGACGTCGCCGTCGACGGCGTCGTCGTCAACACCTTCGACGAGCTGGAGCATGGCTCCTGCGAGCTCCTGGCAGCAACCACCGGCAAACACGTCGTCGCCGTTGGGCCCGTCTCGCTCTGCCGCCGCCGCTCGTCATCCAGCCTCGATCCACCACAGGCGGCCATGGCAGACGACGATGCCAGGCAGGTCATGGAGTGGCTGGACAACAAGGAGGCCAAGTCCGTGGTGTACGTCAGCTTCGGCAGCGCCGGGCGCCTGCCACCGGCGCAGCTCATGCAGCTGGGCATGGCACTAGCATCGTGCCCGTGGCCGGTCGTGTGGGTCGTCAAGGGCGCGGACTCCATCCCCGACGACGTCAAGAAGTGGCTACGTGAGAGCTTCGACGACGACGACGACGACGACGTCAGCAAGTGCTTGGTGGTGCGAGCCTGGGCTCCCCAGGTGGCCATCCTGGCGCACCGCGCCGTCGGAGGCTTCGTCACACACTGCGGGTGGGGATCCACGCTGGAGGCCATTGCTGCCGGCGTGCCCATGGCGACTTGGCCACTTTTCTCCGAGCAGTTTCTCAACGAGAGGCTCATCGTCGACGTGCTTGGCGTTGGGGTGTCTGTTGGCGTGACGAAGCCAACGAAAAACGTCCTCACTGCTAGTGGTGAAGCGGAAGTGGAGGCGGAGGTGGGTATGGAACAGGTGATGAAGGCCTTGGAGAGGCTGATGGACCAGGGTGAGGAAGGGGAGCGGAGGAGGAAGAAGGCTCAGGAGCTGAAGGTGAAGGCAAATGGAGCATTGGAGAAGGGTGGGTCGTCCTACATGAATTTGGAGAAGCTAATCCAATGTGTTTCGTGACTGAATAATTAACGGCATGTGAAATTTATTTAGAAATTTCTGAATAAAATAGCCTGTATTCATTCTTGTGATGAGTGATTTACAACTTATAAAATTTGTTTCATGTCTTTGAGATTGTACGAGGAGGTTTACTTCATTTATTATGTATGTTTGAGACTTAACTGAAGGTACGTAGTGAAGAAATTGAGATGTGATTGCAGGGTTGGAGTCGAAATACTATATTGTATAACCTACCTTGCGAGTTGTGATCCATTGAATTGTTTTGCCACAATAATAAATTCTCTATTTTTTGTACCATCATAGAATTTTAAGTGTCTCTAAAAAACTTTTTCATAAAACCAGACGCTCAAGGAGGAGAGAAGGTAGAGATGGGCCTCATTGCAATGGCCCATGGGCTTAATTAATGTCCTTTATTTTTTCTCCCTCTAAGGGCCAAGGTGTCGATCGGTTGGGGCCTATTTGATTGCCGTGACGTAGCCAAAGCTTGGCTCCAAAAAAATGGATTTGGAATCTATTTTCTTGTGCCCCTGGCGTGCACGGATCGGGATGGCGTGCACGTGAGAGTGCAGGTGGGAGCGTGAGTCACTGGGTCACGGCAACCAAACACCGGTGGTGTGCAACCATGTACCACAGGTCATCCAAACCAAACAAACAACGAAACTTCTGGCGCTCGGACGTCCGATGGGGATGAAATCCATCTGACGCCCTCCCGCCCTGCCTCATCCCCCGTCCATGGAACGCCCTCCCGCCCCGCCTCAGCCCCGTCAGAAAAAACAAAAATGAAAGAAAGGAACACAACCACCGACCTCCACGCGCACGGCCTCGCCCTGACCACCTCGCCCACGCACGGCCTCGCCCTGACCACCTTGCCCTGCATGGCCTAAACTGCTGAAACATGGGGGGAAATGAACCCTAAACTACTGCAACATCAACCCAAGGCTAAATGCAACAAACAAGGGGAACCATTGAACCATGGGGGGAAAATGAACCATAACTTGTTGCAAGACGAACCAAAGACTAAATACAACAAACGAAGAAAAACATTGAAACGTTGTGAAAAGATGAACCCTAAACTATTGCAACATTAACTAAAACACTAATACAACATCCAAATAAACCCATTACAACATGGTAATAGCTGAACCCCAGATCTTGCCATGAACTCTATCTGCCACCACATCCTATAGATCCAGATGGAAGAGGAAGGGAGGAGGTGGAGGAGCATATCCAGACAAAGGAGGGAGGGAGAGAGAAGTCTTGTATCCAAAACACTCCCCACCTACCTCGTCAGATCCATGCTGGAGGAGGTGACCATAGCAAGGAAGAGAGAGCAGGGAAGGAGGCGCGAGAGGCGAGCTGCTCGCCGGAAAAACTGCCGCCGTTGACCCCCACTTCGCCGTGTGGGGAAGGAGAAGGGCGAGTGAGGGGAGCAAGAGAGGGAGGCGCGGCTCGCCGGCCGCTCTGCATGGAGGCGCGCGCGCTTGGGTGGGCGCAACAACAACGAGAGGCGGTGAAGGACGCAACGAGAGAGAGCGTGGGAAGTGCAGCAGCGAGAGAAGGAAGGCGTAGCGTGGATGCTGAGGCGACAAGGGATTTTTTTTATTGGGATGGTGCGGCGGAACGGCCCAAGCAGAGCGAGCCACGTCTGACCTTGTCTTACCCCTCTTTTACACCTGAACGGTTTGCCAGGGATGCCATTCAATAAGACAGAAGAGGTACCATACTGAAGGATGGCTCGGGTCCATTCAATCCACTTGTTGGGGAATCCTTTATGGGTAAGGACATCCAATATAACCTGATGTTCAACTTTATCGAAGGCCTTCTCGAAATCTAATTTGAGGATAAGGATTTCTTTTCTAGAGTGGTGGCACATGTGAAGGAATTGGAATCCCCAAGCTAGGCAATCTTGAATTGTTATACCTTCGATGAAACCATATTGGTTTGCATGTAAAAGGTTCATGTTTGACTTTTGAAGCCTCTTAGACATCAACTTGGTTATACTCTTTACAGAGCAATTGAGGAGGGAAATCAGTATATAATCATCCATAGTTTCTGGATTACTCTTCTGTCATGAAATCCATCCGCTTTAGCTAATCCTTGAGCTTCGAGTAAAATACACAAGCGGTTCTTAAACATGTCTCGTGGTGTCATATTGGCTTTGAACTCTCAAAATCCATTTTCTAATATTTAAACTTGTCATGTGGTGTCACTTAGATTTTTGGACTCTCAAAGTACATTTTTATGTACCTAAACTTGCATTGGGTTCCATCCCAGTTCAGAATCTTAATATTTTATTTTAGGTCCTCGGACTACTATGTCCAAACGAGCTCCAACCCAATGCAACCGGACCATATGTTGGTCTCTACCACTCCATCTACGTGTCCTGCCCCCACACCACCCCCCTCCCCTCCCTATATCTCTATATGCACTCTAATCAAGTGTGGCATCGCATCACGATCATTGCCAACTAGCCATTCCTAACACGTGGCTTCATCATCCTCTACATGAAAGGTCATATATAGTGTAGTTAATGATGGCCCGCCTAGAAGAAGGTTCCTCACGTTTTTGGTGTGTTCTATTCGGTGATCACGCAGAACGTCCTCTGCAGTCGCAATTCTTCAGGTTGCTTTATCCTTTGATTGAAAACCACGTCCAACTTGCGTTGCTGACTACATGTCACGGATTATGCTTAGGCAAGCTCATCGCTACAGGTTTAATTACTTCATTGTTATGTACTAGTAGTACTAGTAGTTTGTAGTACAACCTGCATTAGGTGCAAAAGTACACATATCGATCCGAGACTTTTGTCAAAGTCCATGATGAGGATATATATGTTTGCATGATGGCCTCACATCCTCGTTGTGTAGAGGAAAAATTCTGCCGCAGCCGAGAAAAAGTCAACCGTAGAAGTATATAGTCAACAAAAGAACTTTGGACTTGTCCACGTGCTGACTCTTTGTTCCAGGCACACGCGCAGCAGTACATGCATGGTTAATTGAGACCTGTTTGGATGCTGTCTCCCAGACAGCTCTAAATCCATGTAGAACTTCCAGACATCTGATCATTTTGGACGCATGTTTCAATGCGCTGTCTCCCAGACAGCTCCAAATCCAGATAGGTTTCCAGAAATCTGAATTTGGACGCATGGGACGAGGATTGGCCAGGATCAGTTGCACATCCTGGCAAACAGGCCCTTCGTGTATGGTGCACATCCTGCCAAAAAAGTCCACGGCAAAAGAGAAATTTAGCCGCCATGGAATAGATCAATGGACTCCGACGGCACCAACTCCTACACGCACATGTTATCATGTCGACACCTCTAGCTCCACCACGTAGGAGTAGGTGCCAAGCATACGCCGTTTACACATGGTCACATGACATCTTGCATATATATAGGAGGAGTACAATACAAACGCTAACAGCCAACAGCTCAGCTCAAGAAACAAGAAAGGTAGACCATCTGCAAAGAGCTAGCACTA